>VDFB02000363.1:114635534-114738034 GCA_007258455.2 Sequoia sempervirens | reverse complement strand
AGAAAGGGTTTCAGCCAAAACACTTTCTATAGAAACTGTTTCTACTGAAACCCTTTCTATAGAAACCTCGCACATTAAAAAATCCAATTTTGAAGGCAATTTTAAAGCGGGAAAAGGAAAATTTTGTTTTTTTTGGATTCGACCGAAACCTATGTGCCACATAATACGCCACATGGTTTCGGTCGAAACTTAGTTGGGCGAAACATTTTCGGCTGAAAGTGTGACACAACTTTGTGCTTTTACCCTTCCAAGACATCAAACAAACCCACATATCTCAAGGAGCTAACTTGGAAGACTTTCCAAAGGAAATTGAACTTTTATGAAGCTTGACTCTTAAGAAGACTTTATCCCCTATTGTTAACTATCTAAGAGTTCTACTCTTATCAACATAACTCTTTTGTTAGTTTGCCACCTCCTTCAGTGTTCTCTTTATATTTTCTCTTCCATCTCCTTGAGTATTTTAGTTCCTACTATGATCATGCCTTTCAATCTATCCCAACTGATGGGTGTATGACACTTCTACCCACAAAGAGCTTTGAATGGTGTCCTATGTAAAGATTTGTGATAAGAGTTATTATAAGAAAACTCTACCAATGGTAGGTATTCTTCCCACTTATATTGTTGGTCCATGCAATACATTTAGAGGAGGTCTTTGACTACCTGATTCACCCTGTATGTCTACCTACTAGTCTGAGGATGATAAGTCGAGCTAAAATTCAACTCGATTCCCAATGCAGCATTTAGGGTCGTCAAAAAACTTGAGGTCATTCGAGTGTCCCTATCAGAAATGATAGTCTCTAACACTCCATGTAAGCAGAGGATCTCCTAGAAAAATTTATTAGCCAGGGTCATTGGTTCATCCTTAATTTTTCCTGGGATGAAATGTGACACCTTGGTCAACTTATCGATCACAACCAAGATAACATCATGTCAATTCTTGCTCAAAGGTAACCCCTGTACAAAGTCTATAGTGATCACCTACCATTTATACTCAGGTATGTCATGAGGATACAATAGCCTTGTTGGATGTGCATGTTTAGCCTTGAATCACTATAATTCTAAGCATCTACCTATGTACTCCACTACATCCTTCTTGATTTTAGGCCAAAAATACAAAATTTTCAATTCTATGATCATTTACGATACTTTGGGGTGTTCTAAATAAGGTGGACTATGAATCTCTTCTAGAACCAACTTCCTCAACTCTCCAAATTTTGGAATATACATTCTTCTTTGGTATCTCAAAATGCCATCCAGTTCGATCTCATACCCATCGAACTGATGATCTAACGGATTCTCTACTAGGTTGCTCTTCAATCTTTCTTAGTGCTCATCACCTTGCAAATGTTGTATCACTTGTTTTCTTATATTAGACCTAGTTGACATCATGGTTGCTAGATGTCTTCGTCTACTAAGAGAATCAACCACTATGTTCTCTTTTCCTTTTATATACTTGATTCCAAAGTCATACTCACTAAGGAATTCCAACCACCTTCTTTGTCGTGCATTAAGGTTTGGTTGAGTAAAAATGTATCTCAATCCCAAATGGTCTTTCTTGAGCTCAAATGGATTTCCCTAGAGATAATTCATCCACATCTACAAGGTATGAACTATTGCATCTAACTCTAATTTGTATAGTGCATAATTCACCTCGTCATGTTTAAACTTCCTTGATTCATATGCTACCATTTGTCCATCTTGCATTAGAAATGCTTCCAATCCCTCTCCTAAAGCATCTATGATTACTATGAATATTCCATTAGGATCAGTGATGGTCAGCACTAGTGTTGTTGTGAGCCTCTCCTTCAGGAGTTGGAATTCTTATTCACACTTCTCAATCCATTCAAATCATGTTCCCTTTCTTTAGAGTGATGTGATTGGAGATACAATCTAGGAGAACCCTTACTCAAACTTTCTATAATATCCTATGAGGCCCATGAAGCTACAAACTTTTGTTACATTCTCAGGCACTGGCCATTCCACGACAACCTTAATCTTCTCAGTGCCTATAGAGACTCCCTCAGTTGAACTAATATGGCCTAGATAGTGCACCCTATCTTGATAAAACAAGCACTTAGATAACTTCCCAAAGATTTTCTTCTCTCTCATTCACTATAAAACTATCCTCAAGTGCCTATCATGCTCTTCAATAGACTTTGAGTAAATTAGGATGTCGTTTATGAAAATTAAAAAAATCATTCAAGCAATCTCTGAAAACACTATTCATGAGATTCATGAAAGTTGCAAGTGCATTGGTCAAACCAAAAAGTACCACAATGAACTCATAATTTCCATACTAAGTTTGAAATGAAAACCCTGGAATATCTTCTTCCTTTATTCTCAACTAGCACTTGGTATCCCGACTTGAGATCGATTTTGGAGAAAATTATCGCTCCCTTCATCTGGTCAAACAACTCATCAATCTTGGGGAGTGGGTATCAATTATTGATGGTCACCTTGTTCAACATCTAATAGTTTATGCATAGATGTAAGGTTCCATACTTATTTTTCACAAAGATGACTGGTGCTCCCCATGGAGACACACTGGGTCTTATGATCCCTTTGTTCAATAATTCGATTAACTAGACCTTCAACTCATAGAGTTCGATGGTAGTCATCTTATATGGTGCTATGGATTGAGGCTTATATCCCAACACTAGGTCAATAGAGAAGTCAAATTCCCATTTTGGGGGTAACTTCATGAGTTCATCAGGAAATACACCTTGGAACTCATTGAGAATAGGGTAGTCATCTAGATATGCTTCCTTATTGTCAAGGTTACTGATATGTATAGCATAAATAGCACACCCCTTTTGACTAGCCTTCTTGAGCTGCATAGCAAAGATTTGTCTAAGCTCTAAGGGTCTTTGCATCCCACAAATCTTGACTAGGTTCCCATAATCATCTAGACAACTAACTACCTTATCCTCATCTAGTTCACTATAGACTTATGCTTGACTAACCAATTTATCCCCAAAATTACAACATATGATCCTAAGGGTGCCACACATAGGTTGACCTGGGTCTAGAAGGTTAGAATCTCGAAATCATTACAAAAGAGATAGGTATCTACCCTCCACTTTGCTTGATTTCCATACTGGACTATCCATGATTTTTCCATGTATCTAGGTCTAATAGGTATCTTGGATATTACTCTAGGGTCTATGAAACATTTGGTAGCTTCGGTATCAAGTAAAATAGAGACAGTTTGGCCATACAGCTTACCCATCAATTGTATCGGTGAAGCTTGATACTTTGTCTACTTGTTATCCACTATAGCATGAATCTGATGATGTTGAGACAGCTGATAGTTTCCTTCTCTTCACAAATTCAATGATTGTGGACAATTAGAGGCATAATGATCATCTCCACAAGTATAACACCTGTTGCAGGGCCCTTTTGTAACCTCCTGGCTTGTCCTCTTTGAAGCCCTTAACTACTTCTGGTCATCTTTACTTTTGTTATTATTTCCCTTCTTTCTCTTTCCACCATTAACTTCTTCACCTTTCTCTTGTGACTCACTTCCCCTCTTGAGATTACGAATATGGTGGTAATTATCTCCTTTTTAAAACTTCTTGTTCCAAAACCATGACTTAGGATATGAATTGTTGTGGTAATTAGATAACTGTTGCAATTTTTGCTCTTGTTTGGTGGCCTTCAAGAAGACTTCTTTAATGGTGAAAGGATCATGCATGTCCACTTCTGCTCCAATGTCAAGTCTAAGTCCAAATATGAACTTAAGGATACATAAAAGTTTGTCTCCCTGATACTGGGGCACATACTTTAGTAGATTGGTGAAATTTTCCCAATATTGGGTCACAGTCTTGCTCCCCTAAGTTAGGTTTCAGAATTTTGTCACCTTCTTGTGGAAAAAGAGCTACGATAACTATCTCTTTCTAAAATATTGGAGGAAGAGTTCCCAAGTAATCTCTCCAGGATGAAGATTCCTTTCAATCTTTTCATTGTCCCACCAAGTAGCTTCTTCTCCTAAAAGATGATATGTAGCCTACACAGCCTTAGTCTAATCAAATAGGTTACGAATTCCAAAGTATTTCTCCATCTCAATGATCAATGCCTCAGCTCCTACTTTGATGGCTTTACCATCAAAATTAGGTAGTGCTACTCTTTTGAGATCCTTTCCTAGTTCTTCCTCAATTCAACCTCAAGGGCCTTCTCCTAGTCCACCTTCTCCCATGTTGACTTCCACATTCCTTTGAACCTGGTCCTTGCATGCCACTCAAAACTCATGTTCTATGTGATCTATACGAGCCTCTCTCCTATTCAAAATCTCTAGAATCTATTATATCCTCTTTTTTGGTCCATTGTTTGACCCACTACCGCTCATCTCTTGTCTAGTGGTCACCATACTGACTCACACCTGGCTTGCATCACATTTCATGTCTATCGTAACTTAACACTAGGTTCTATGAGTAAATGTTCTTATTCACATACACTACATGTACACATGCATATATCACTCATTCATTGAAGACATGCACATTCATGTATAGTAAACATGTTTGGAGTTCTTCACTTGAACACACCAAAAATAAAATCTTTATTTATTTATATTAAGTGTGTCAGTAGGCCCTTATTTACAAAAGCTTATTGTTACATTATTAGTTTTCTCATTCTTAGAGAGAGGACACTCCCTTGGGTCCTCATCAGAATTTACAAAAAAATTCTTAGAAGAGGAGTGTTAAGCACACAAGCTCTCCTTTTCCTCCTTAGTTAGTAAGGGTGTGTTTGGTCCACACCCTAGGGGCCAATCTCTAATTGCAGAAAGCTTCTTAATCCTAGGAGTTCGCTTTGATTCCTTAATCTTCTTGCTCTATCTAGCTTAAGTCGAGTGATGGCTTGAGCTAGGGCCTCATCGTCAGGAATCTTGGGTTGAACCTCATTCTTGTTGTTTTCTTCCACTACAACTTTCTTGTTTGAGGTCCTAACAGTCTTCCCTTTCTTTCTTCCTAACTTAGAGCTTCCCATACCTACACTCAATCCAAGTTCGGTCAATCCTCAAAACAACTCAATTTGGTCAAGGGTCAACTATTCCCTATTCATGGCTATTATAGACTCAAAAGGATTGGATTTGAACCTTAAGCTCTGATACCAAATGTAATAACCCATTCTAATTATCACTTAATTATATTATTACAAATGACATTATGATTATTTAATTTAAAAAAGACATAACTACGCAGCTATTTTCAATCATAGCAACGTACATGTCTAATTAAAATAAGAGTCATAATAATATATATTCATTTCCAAATTTAAATTACAATATCCAAGTTGACTTGGCTCATTAGGCCATAAAGTCAATACAATATACAATTTTACATCAAGGTTACATCATAGTCCATGATAAGATTTCATGAAAACATCCATGGTTTCCTCTTGACACTTACCTCCACTGGTGGATGAGAACATGGTTGAAGCACTTTAATGCCAAACCACGAAGCTTGTGCTTCCTCGAAATTCTTCCAACTTGAAAAAAAGTTTAGCAAGAGAAAAATCTACAAGGTGGAATCTGGTGCATGACCAAATATCAACATGCATTTGTATCTATGATTAGAAAAATGCAAGATCTATGCTAGGAATGGTAGAGAGTGTTATCACAAATTCCATACATACATAATGGGCTAATTGCTTGGCCAAGCATAAAAATATAGTTACAACAACATAAGATAGGTTTTCGATAAAGCAAAAACTTATACTCTTTGTACTCCATTTTGGTACCCATCTCGAAAGGTAACTTTCAGCAATTATAGTATATTCCTTAGCAACTATCTACCCTCTAGTAGCATCTACCCAAAGGTGCTCTAGTCTACTTAGGTATTGTTGTTCTACTAAGCAAAGAGAATTTTATTACACTTGTTTATATGGAAAAGTAATCCAGACTACTTAATTCCTCAACTTAAATAAATCAGAAAAATAATTTAAATTTAACTTGTTCAATACATTATGCATTCAATTCATACATATACCACATGATTACATTTATCGTAATTTAATATTCATTAAAAATAAATTAAACAAATAACTAAAGAAGGTATGTCACAAGTATGTGTATGCATGTAGACAAAGGTCTATGTGCATACACATATATGTGCTAACTTAAGTTAAAATATTTGTGCATACATTCTGAAATAAAAACCAGTATAATAGATTGCTTTCATTCTAAAATAATGTTATAGTTTTTGTCATATCGTTTGATGATAAATACAAGATGTAAATTTCATTTTTCAAAGAAATAAGACCATATCTATTTAAATAGTTTCTACATAATGATGTGTTATTTATATCAAAATAATCCTTTTTGTAGCAAAATAATGTTGTGTATCAAAACAAAGTTGTTTGTAGAAGTTTACAACTTATTGTGTCAATGTGTATCATTAACAGTTTCAAGCTATTTATTATTTCATGTAAAAATTCAATGTTCTATCATTGAGGATAAACAAATAATTAAGTAGTATTAGCATCTTTTAGAAAAATAAAAGAATCGAATGTAATGACTATCGTCTTATACCACATACGAAATTGGAATATTTATGTTACTATTTGGGTTTTGGAGAACCCATGTCTCTATTGAGACTGTTATATAAGTTCAAGCTATTGAAATTTATAAGAATGACTAACAGTCGAACGACTATTTGGTTTCATCATTAACATTATCAAGAAAAGCCAAAACCATGTTATATGCCAATTATTGGCTTGCATTGTTCAATAGCTTGCTAGTAAAATTTATTCATAGTAATCATTCTATGGAATGATTCAAGTATCATTCTAGGGAATGATGGTATGTATGCAATAAGGACTAGTTAAAAAACATTTTGAGAATCATGTGAAAGCAACAATAATGGGATTCGCTATAATGAATGATTTAATCTATGATCAAAAGGCATGTAGACAATCGATCTTAGTGATTGAAACAACATAATGGATAATGTCAACAATATAACCATTCCTCCTTCGTTCATGGAGAATAATGCGACTTGCTCCAATAATGACAATGAAGAACTATTGTGCTATGATCAATAATCTAAAACCATACACCCAAAGGGTGTGGTGTTCCTTATTCGACAAAGCTAGCAAGAAGATCCATAACTAAGAAAAAGAATAACAATGGTAAACAACCATTTCCCTAGAGGAAACAATAAATGATTTTACATCTTTTTAAATATTACTATACTTTTGATAAGTGGATTTCATTCGATTAGCCATGAGATCGGTTGAATAAACTTACATGCAAGAATTTACAAATAGAGGTGATAACAAAAAATCAAACATAACTCGAACATGTTTTTCCATCTGGAATGTTGATAGAATAGAAATGCACAGGTTTAGAGTATGTAAAGATGGCCAATAAGGCCTTGCATCATTGAACAAAAAATAAAATGATTGGTCTTAGAAAATAGTGACCTAGCTCAAGCAAAATACACTAGCAATTCTAATATATCTAATGGTTTACCACTGATTCAAAAAGAATTGACATATTGAAGGTAAAATTGCAAGTTTTCAAATAGATTTCATTGAAAAATAAAGCATGCATGTCAACAAAAAACTGATTTACCTCTATGTTGAAGCTTTCCTTTGACTTTTTCCTTCTATCTTCAACATAGTCAAATCACTTGCCTTCTTATTCCTTGGATCCTCGTCACCACTACCTAATTTTTTCCAGTGATTCCCCTCTCCAGAATGGAAAGATTTTCTTCTCTTACCTACATTCACATCACTAAGGAGCCATTTCACTTCATAATTCACATTAATTGGCTGCCCCACTATTCAATTTTGAATAACTTGGCCTTAAATTTGAATGCAGGCCACTCATCCATTATCTCCACTTTCGATATTATTTTAAATCAATAGTAACATTTAATAATTTCAATCCCATATTCGATTTTTATATGGAATATGTATATATATATTTATATATATGCATGCATATATATTTGTATATATATACATACATACACACACACACACACACACACACACACACACACATATATATAATATACATACATACATACATACATATATACATGCACGCACACACACATATTTGTGTGTGTGTGTGTGTGTGTATTTATATACGTTTATTTATCATTATTTTAATTTTATAACAATATAATATTTAATCACTTCCAAACACAAAAATAAACTTTTATTTTATTCAATTAAGAGTCTTTAAATGAAATTTTTATCCTTTAAGCATGCCTTTTAAATACATTCATATATATGTTTAACCATGCTATCATTTTCTTTCAAATTCAAAAACACAACATCAAAATAGGTAATTGAATAAGAAATCTCATGTATATCATCCCACAAGCCTATTTTTTAAAACATTGAATCATTTTGAATCAAGTCAATATAATTTTCTATATGAAAGTTTAAATGTAATATATCATGTTGTCTTGTGGTGTGTGCATCTAGATTTCATCAAGCTTACTGCTCAATCCGGCTAAATGATCCTACTTCAACCGTGTTCTCATCCTTCAACCTATTACCCTACATTTGCACACACTTGCACTTACATAGTTCAAAAGATTACATAGTCAAAAGATGGTCAACTTCTTTCAAACATTTTGAAGATATCAAATTTTTCATTCAATATATTGAATTTCCTTAATAATTCAATTTATCATATTATAATTTAAATGCAATAAAAATTGGGTTATGACAAAACTCCATATCATCAACCCTAAACCCAAAACCTTATACATTTTACCCTAGCTCATTAATCCTATACCCTTGACCCTATACTTAATACCCTCAAAACTCAACCCTATAACCTAAACCTTATACCTTATACCCTCAACTGTGAACCCATACCCTCAACCCTAAACCCTACACTCAACCCTATACATTATACCCTCCATCGTAAACCCTACACCCTCGACCCTATACCCAATACCCTAAACCATATACCCTATACATTCAAACCTATAACCTAAAGCCTAAACACTATCCCTCAACCCTAGGCCATAAATCCTATACACTAAACCATCAACCCTACACTCCCTCAACCCTAAACCTCATACCCTCAATCCTAAACTTTATACCCTAAACCCTAAACGTTATACCCTCAAACCAAAACCTTATACCCTCAATCCTAAAATCTATACCCTCAATTGAAAAAGCAAGAGATAATAACCTAGAGAAGGGAGATAGAGAGAAGAGACATGAAGAGAAGAAAAGAGAGAGGGGTAAGGAGGGAGAGGTAGAGAGGGAGAGACCTAAAGAGGGGGAGATAGAGAATAGATGGATGAAGTGCAACTATCTTTAATTTCTCATCAAGGTTAGTCTTTCTTGATTATAGAAAAAATGGCCACTTATGACCCTTTTTGATTCCCCATCTTTGTACACTTACCTATCTCGTAGAATTTTTTGTAAGAATAATATATGTGTGAAATTTTCTCGTAAAATGGTGAAGCAACTATAGTCTAAGAATTATAATTTTAATTGTAGATTAAAAGGATGTTGGAGATGTGCATATTGGTGTGACGAATTTTGTATTATCTTTAGCTTGTTTGTTCTAGACAACTAATTAAGACTTACTATGTATATTAAGGTCATGGATATCAAATACTAGTGTTTCCTTTAATCTAGTGATGCGTGCTTCGTATTGTATGATATTATTCATATAATTTAAATTTAAATGGAAAGAAAATGGGGTAGACATGCTAGGGGGAGGCATAAGGATGGCCTCAATACTTGTATTGATAAAAAGTTAGACCCATCAATGTGCATTTCCCGAGAACACACTCTTATTGGTTGTAAAAATGTGTTCTTCCATACAAATCGAGGAGCATTGTAGAAGAAGATGGGGATGGTTCCTTAGCCAATTGATCAACAATTTTTTGTCCTGATGAGCATCATTTTTGCTCGACCAAATTTTGATTTACCTTTTTAACTCTATTTGGTGTTTTGTCGATTTCTAGATTTTGGCTTGTGTTTGCATGAAGGGAGGCATGTTCTGGCAACGTGAAATCCTTTCCCATTTTCCACGTGGGCAGGCAGTTATATAATTTATACAAATAAATCAAAACTTCGACAGGGAGCACCCCACGCGACTGAAGAGGAGGACAGTTACTTGAAATCAGATTTGTGTGGATTTGTCAGTTAGCAAGAGAAGGAATACTTGTTACCCACGTATGAAAGAGAGAGGGGAAGGCATATTGGATATGTATTTGAAAATCAAATGATATAGACACCCTACGGCCAGAAGAGCAGAAGGGAGTTATAAAATTCAGTTTTAGTAGATCAAGAAAAGGCATCGTGGGAATGGGTTGCTGGTTTTACGTGGACAAAGGCAGATATTCATATATGAAAAACAAATGAAATTTCAATATGCTGACCCCCATCAATAGTTATGCCAGTTATTGAAAAGAATGGGCAGATAGAGTTTAGCGCAGGAAAGATAGAAATAGTTGAAGGCCGGCGCAAAAGAGGAGGGGGGAGTTATGCGTGGGAATAGTGAACAGGCAAGATAGCAAGAGGCTGGCGCAGATATACAAGGGAGAGCAGTTTTCACGTGGAAGTGAAGTTTCTGTTCTTGGGCGCAACAAAGAAGGAAGGGAACAGATTTTGGGCGCCTAGGAAGAAGTGATAGCTAGAGTCCGTCTCTATTGTATTGAGTCTCTCTTCATTTACTGTTTGGAAACCGATTGCTGAGCTTTGGAGGAGTTGATATAAGTATCTAAAATTTGTGGTTGGCTGTGTACATGCCTCTGTTCGATTTCCTAAGCAAAAGTCAATGGAGTAATCTTTATTGCTGTTTTGATTTGCAAGTCTAATTTAAGTTGGAAGGTGGTATTAAAAACTCAAGTCAATTATTTGTATTCTTGGTTTTGCAATCATTTTCAATTATGTCTTTTTATTACTTTTTTAACATAAACTGGATGTCAAATTATATTTAAGAAACATAAGCCAACATCTCACAAAACCAAACATACATATGAGTTTTAGATTAAAAAATAATTGAATTGATCATTCTGGATGATGAGTGCTCTCACATGTAACATATAATGACATATATTTTGAGAAGCGTATACTATAGAAAAATATTTTCTTTGAATTTATATGTACCATTTTTATAATTTGTGAATCTTTGGGAAATATAAAACACTACTCATTCTCATCTTTCTTCATCATGTTGCATGAGATGTTCTTATGACACGATTAGTTGCTAAAGTACAACAATCTTCAATAAAATGGATAGTAGCCAAGTCTAATTACAAGTCAATTGATAAGGTCACATCTAATGTTTTCATGATACTTCTCTCACAGTTTAAAAAAGATTGAATGAGGAAGTATAGATTTATGTTGATATTGGGATGATGAAGAATGCACACCCAAGAAAGTCTCAAATTCTTTATGTATAGAATAAGTCAATATGAACTACTAACTATTCATATTGCTTCAATTGCATAGTGGTCCTTACACTTTGACTTTTAAAATATGATTCTATTTTATCTACCTTTTATATGAACCTATATATTATATTTTTATATTTGAATATAAAATACATTATTGTTAAAGAAAGAAGAAAAGGGAAAATGTGGACCACGTGTGCACACATGTTTTTTCCTTCGATTGTGATTGTCCTTGTAGACGTCGTGTGCATAACACCTTCCATAAAATAAAACAAAACAAATAAAACATAAAAAAAACAGAAGAACAAAACCACGGGGACCTTTAATTTACACCTAATCTGAATGCCCGATTTCTTAGGTTGAAATTCTAAAGTCAATACCATACATTTCTTGCCGCGGATCGCGCATTGCCAACGTAATATGGAGGACGTATTTCGACGTCGAGATGGGACGCGTTTCTGCATGCCGTTCACGCATTTCATACCTAAGTTTACGACGACATCTGACACCAAAGTCAACAGAATGACTCGCGTGCTGACTGTCCAGATCAAATCGCGCATTGCCAAGTTAAGCTGCATAACGTATTCAAACCGAACACGTCGACTAAAAGTAAAGAAGAGGGAGAAAAGTCCAATACTAATGGAATGAATGTTCCCCCTTCATTTAGATTATGCGTTTTTCTGCACGTGGTTGCTGATTTTCAACCATATAAAAGCAGTTTCCAAACAATCTTGACATCCCCGCTTTTCAACCATATAAACAATTTGTATATCATGAATTTTGGGCATGGATTTCACGTTGTGCAATAGCGTTCCTTCTTTGTGCGGTCGGTTTGAGGTGACATGAAGACCTGGATTTTAAAAGTCTTCGTTAGATCTTCTCGTTTCTTATTACAGAGTAAATCGCTAATTTCCAAACATGGGTTTGAATATGTAAAGCTACACCTATAAATCCTCTATATTCTAGTTGAAAATATGGCATGAGCGTATGAGGTGAACTGCCTAGCTTGTTAGTTATTATCATGAAATGCAAGGGACCAAAGAAAAAGTTACCAAGTTGTGCAGAGCATGAGAGAAAGCAATGCGAGGGACAAAAGTGCAGGAAACGTGCAGCAGAGGATGACAATGAAGATGAAGTCCAAGAGTTTTTCGCTCTGGTGGACAGAATCCATGCAATGCACAAGTTTTATAAACAGAAGCCAATGAATCACCCTTCTGCAGGAGAAATGCCCACATCTAAGAATAAGAATGTTATCATAAGTAAATCTCCATGGAAGCCCACTTTCGAGTGGGAGGATTTCTCTGCCATGGCCGGGAAAGATAGTAGTTTTAGTTATTTTTCAAGAACTTCGGTGGCGTCTAAAGAGCCATGTATTGGAAGTGATCAAAATATAGGTGTGGGGAATTTCGATCTTAATGTTGAGGCCACTGCAGAAGAGTAGATTTCTGCAGAAATGTTACAATTTTGTGCATTCTTCCTTAATATGGTGTACTATTTACTGTTCTTAATTACAACGATCATGATTCATAGTGGCTGCTTTTGTTTATTAAAGACAAAACTTATGGGCTGCCGGTCAAATAAAAAAAGAAAGTGCACTGGGCAATGAAGCTTTGATTATTTTAATAACCATAGAAAAGTATTAGTGCTGCTGGGCATTCCACCAGTCATTAGTATTTTATTAATAATTACAATCTACGTAGATCTATTATTTTTGTTAGATGGCTTAGAGAGTGTTCTAAATTAATATAATTTTTTAAAACATTTTTATTGTTGTTTGAATTATATATAATAAAATATAGACTTTTCTTTCTTAAAAGTCGGAGGCATGTAGTTATATTTTGTTAGATATATAAATGTTTTAGCAATATACTTATTATAAGATTTGTTTTAAGAGAAAATTGTTGTCAAAATAAAAGTCAAAGTATGAGCATTGTAAAAAGGAAAAATGACAAGATCAATTGATTTCTAGATTGAACACTTTTTTTCTTTTTTTTTGACTATTTACCTTTAACATCATGAATGATAAAAGCCTTTTACTTCATTATATTCACATTACTCTTTTGAAAATATCAACATATTCAAAAATAATAAATAAATAATATAATATAAATAATCATCAAAGATAATATTAGATAGTCAATGGGGGTTTGGAAAAGCCAAGGTAATTTGTCTCACCCTTGACTAGTTTTAAATAATATTTCTATATTAAAACATTAGGCATAAATGCTTTTAGAGGTGGGGAGGCTAATATAATTCTCCCCTAGTTTGGTCACAAGTGGGCAGTATGAACACTGTTAGGTTGGTTATGAATGATTTTGGTATAGGTCTAGATTTATTTGGTGTAAAGTTTCAAGATAGTTTTATTCTATGTTGCAATTGGACAGATTGAAAGTGTGGTTCACATCATGGCTATTATTAGGGATCATTTTTTCTGGACTTAAAAGTCAATAGATGTATGATTACATTAGATAATTAAATATATTAATTAGATGGTCTAGGTGGAAATGAGAGTAGTAGTGTGGCCAAACATTGAATGCATATCATGATAAGAGGTAACAAAGTTTACATTTGTTCTAAATTCTAGCATTTACTTATGTTTAGTTTGGTTTTGATTTAGTTTGATGCTAAATTCACTATGGAATTTGGTAAACTTATTATTTCATTAATGCATTTGTTGTGGCCCTTAGGAACCTATCTCAAATTATTTTTGAAAATTAAATAAAAATAATAAATTTCTACATTATCATTCATAGTTCTTTATTGCTTTTTGCTATTTCATTCAGATTCATAATTTTATCATATATTACAATGGTAGCAAGACACAAAATGTCAAATCATGACTATGTATATAAAAACTAAAACATTGGTATATACTTAAAATAAATCTTAAGTATAACTATCAAATGATTCTAAAGTAAAACAAATAACTCATAAGTGCATAAAATAACTCTATAATGTTTTTTTTAGATAGATGTATTTAAGATATCTATACAAATATTTGTAGTTCACTTTACAAATTAATACTAAAAAAATATTAAAATAATGAATGGACGTTTTTCCAAAAGTAAAATAAAAAATTAAATACAAAAATGAAATAATTCTTTTCAATTTAAACAAGTGCCATGACTAATACTTCTTTTTATAATATTGTAAGAGAATTATTCATCGAGTAGCATGGTTGAATTTCAATATGTTCCATATAACTATTACATATATTCAAATTAATTATAACCCTAAGATCTTAATTTTATTAATAAATCTACATAATTATAACTATACCGTAATTTATATAATGATAAACTCTAATAAAACTTAATAATTTCAAACCTAATTTTTTAATTATTATTATTTTAAACTTATATTATTATCATGTTTATTCACTACTTTAAATGAGAAATATTATATCTCTTACTATCCAAAATAAATTTAAAATAATCTTCACCATTAAAACATAAAAATGCATCAATTAGTATTACTTGAAAAGAAGCATCATATTATAAATAAAAATGAAAATAAAATAAAATAGATATTTATTTTTTAAATATAAAGACAAAACAATTCAACAATATATTAATATAAAAATTTTAAAAAATATAATATTTTATTGTATTTTGAGAAATTTAAAAAAATGAAAATTACATACATAAATATAAATCTACATGACATCCGACAAATTCATTGTCAACAATTCATGGAAGAAAAATTCACCATCAGCAATGCAATTAACTGCCATGGAAAATTCAACGACAAAAAATTCACCGCCAAGTAAAATTCACCCCAGCAATTCACCTTAATATTTTTAATCAAATCAAAGTTTTGCTAATGGTGAATTTTACTTGGCGGTGAATTGTTGGTGGTGAATTTTCCTTAGGTGAATTACTGGCGATGAATTTTCCTAGAGCCAATTTATATAGAAAAATTACTTTATTTATAGAAAACTTTTCTAGATATTTTAAACAGTTAATTAATAATATTCAAAAAATATCCCAAAAAAGCCTAAAAAGTCTATGATAAATAGTTTAGATATTTTGAAGTTATAAATATCTCTACTAAATAAAAGATAAATATTTCTTGAGTAAGAAAAAATAATGACTTCTAATTTTCTATCACACATTTATTAATAACTAATTGAGTACCACTATTGCAATATTATTGCCTAACCACAAGTACTAAAAAGTAAATAATATAAGATACAACAAAATAATTATTAATTAAAAGTTAATTTATATACCATGTATGTATTTAGAAAATAAAATAATTCTAAAGAAATATCAAGTAAATAAAATATGTCAAAATTAATATTTCTTAACATCTTTTAGATAGATGTGTTGACATTTAATTCCCCTTTATATGGCCCATTAGTAAAAACCAATCTGAGAGATCTTAGATGGGCCATCTTGCTTGAACTACACCTTAAGGATCTCAAAAATGGCTAAGTGCTAGACTTTTTGGGCTTCCAAGTTTTTGGTTGTCTTCATACTTGTCTACCACCTCTATCACTCTTGAGTTCCTACCTCTTTAACCCTTCTTTCCATAACTTGCTCAAGTATAAGTGTTTTGGGTTTTGGTCATCGGTCTTAACCCTTAACCTTATTGCTTTTCTTTCTGAGGCATAAGTATCTCCCTTGATTATTGAAGGTCTAATGCAATCCCTTAAAACATAACATGTCTTAAAGGTTTCAAGATTCAAGGATCGATTTTCCTCCTTAACTCTTATCATATAATCTTATGATAAGACATAAGCCTTCCTTTTGATCCCCAATCCCTAATGGCATATCTTTAGTCTTCGGTAATTAGGTCTCCCTCTTAATTTTTTGTCTTATTTCTTGTGATAAGATGTAATTCTTCTTTCCAATCTCCAACATCTTCCTTTCCTCCATGCTCTTCTAGCTTTCCACTAGCCTTTTGGCTTTTTATTTCTTCCTTCCCTTTTCTAGTAGGCATTAGGCCTGATGCTTGAATTTTGATGGAAGCTATCTTTTGAGGATCGTATTTTTGGAATTCTTCATGCCATCTTCTTCATTGGCCCAGTATGCGATATGTGGTAGGTTCAACAACCAATGCTAAAAAGGGGTTTTTTTTCTCTTTGGGGTTTCTTGTTCATGGATGTTCTTCTCTCCAACTTTTTGACAAACATTTCCTTACAGGTCAGATGTCCAATTCTAACGAAGGTGAAATTTCAAGGTTGTGAAGAGTGATCCCACAAAATTGGTTTACAATTACATTAAGGAAGGAAAATTGCAAAAATGCTCCTGAAATTAAAAATTTGAGTTTTTAGGGGTTTGCTCAAACTAGGGGGTTCGAGCGAACCCCTTTTTCATGCCAAGTTCGTTTGAACCCCGTATGAACAATGGAAAATTTGAAGAAAAAGGGATGTTCGAGCAAACCCCCTTCAAGCGAACTCCCCTTCGCTCGAAGGTGTCAAAGGGGTTTTGCTCGAACCCCCCTTTTTTTCCCGTCTCCCCCTCTTCTACCAATTTTTTGTGATTTTTTCATTTCGAAGCTTGGGTTGAGGCTGAAAAGAGAGGAGACTTCACAAACCCAACTAGATGATGGTAGCCATCAGAATGAGCTATCCATCGAATATAATTTTAATATATTTTGTGTTTATTATGTATTTTGTTTAGTTTGATTAAACATAGATTTTTCACCGAAAATCAAGCTCTATGTTTTGCACATGTGGAAAAATAATAGATTATCAAAAAAAAAAATTGAAAAATATCTATGTGCACTAGATATTGATGTCCCTAATCCAAAAAATAAAAATAAATTGAATTTGAATACATACAAAAAAAAAGTTGTGTTAGCAAGTAAATCATGTCTGAATTGTAACTAGTTTGACTTCAAAACTTAATTAAGAAAAAAATATTCAATGAAATTGTATGAAACAATTCCATGCACTAGATATCATAGTTACAAATCTAAATTAAAAAAAAAAAATTATTGTATCCTTCATAGAAAAAAGTTGTTTTAGCAAGTACACGCCACTCTTTAAAAATGGTGTTTATTGTTAAAAACTATTTTTCGAAGGAGATGGAAAAAGAAGTGCAATATGATTCCAAAATGTTTTAAAAGTACATATATTTAGAATCTATAGACAAATTTTACAAATCACTAGTTTGCATAATCTTCAAATTCCTCATTGTTTAGCCACTATAGATTCCTAAAAGTGAAGATTTAGTTAAAAAAATTCAGTTCAATGTCCAATTTGGCCAAAAATTGTAAACTAGTATTGTGGGATCACTTTGAACCATTTAATATTTAATCCAAATGGTCGGTTTAGGCTCAAAACTTTGACAATATTTTTGAGAGGCATGTTTTCAATCTATAAATGTCATTAATTCCTAGCAACACTCTTCAAAGATCTAATTTCTTAGTTTTGAAGGCTACGAAGAGGGAATTTAATGCTTTGAGTGTGAATTTAGGAAAGGATTATGACACTCATGCTTCATTTATGTTTTGCAGACTCCTCTCCATCAAATGGCTATCCCTAGCCATGTTTTCTTGTGGGATTTGTGGGCAATTTCCATCTTTTTGAGTCCATACTTAGGGGTCATCAATGTGAGGGCATGGTGGAAGTTAGAAAAGTGTTCGACACTCTTCCTCGGTATTTTTTTGAGTTTCTCTCTTGCATATATAGAACTTTTGTGCTCATTGTAAAGGATTCTTCCTTGAACTTTCTCTAGCATACTTAAATGCAACTTTTCCATTCTACAATTGTAGATTGGCTTTCATGCATTTGTGTTAGTAAAATCACTCTTTTTACCTCTTCTTAATGCTTGTATCCTATGTAATATTTGTGTAATGCATTTATGGCACCTTGAGAAATTAATGACAAAATCTCATGGGTTAGAATTTCATGATTCTCACTCCATGTGGACAAGTGGTTGAGCAACAAAAGCCTGATGATGCATTTTCTAAGAATATAGGCTTTGGACAAATGTACAATGCATAGATGCCTGTGCGGTGCACTAACGTTCAATCTGTTTCTTGAGTTCAAAACATGGAATCTATAAGGTTAACCCTTGAGACACGTGTCTTGATGGTTACACTCTAAAAGTAACAACTCTTTTCCCCCCTTGCAAGCATTAAAACCTCTTTTTTCCTCTCATTTGAAGGTTGGAAGACATCACACTAGCTTTCTCTACTTGTTCCAACATTGAGATCTCCTCATCTTTGAGAGCAGTACGCTCACAAATGAAGCCATGTCAGAATGAGGTCCTCCCAATAGCTGTAGCAACTCTCAGGAAAGCACCTAGCGGTGCATCTATGTGCTCGGGAGAGGGCATTGGCCCATGGGTAATGCTCTCTCTCCCTCCCTCTCACTTTCCTCTCATAATTTTTTATTTACTATTTAGTGGTGTGGGTTATACTCCTAAGCAGGTATTGCTTTCACCACACACTTATCGTGGTGCGGGTTCTACTCCTGAGCGGGTATTGCTTTCACCACACACTTTATTTATTCCTTTAGCATTCCTTTCCAACTTGGTTGTTCGTGGAGATGGGAACACCAAAACGGGGTATGACTGAGGCAAGCCCCTATACAGCCACCCAATAACTTTATCCTTGTTCTTTTGTATGTAGATCACAAGGAGCAACTTGGGGTAAAGATTCAAGCATCCAGAAAGAGGTAAGATTTTTCCAAGCATACTTGTATTTACTTTAGTTTTTGGCTAGTTAAACAAGTCCCGTACGAACCACTCCTGAGATTGGAAGTAGGATTTTCTTTTGTTTGTTGTGCTCCTGAGTTCTTTGTTGCTAAGGATACCAACATGTCTTTTAGAAGACAGCACGCCTTGCTGGCATCCTAGAACTATGCTGACGTATTCTGGCCGAGAGCTCCCTCTTCTGAGATAAGAACCCTTTGATCCTGGTCCCTCAGGATCTTTGATAGTTTTTCCTGAAGTACAACATAGTCCCAATTCCCTATTATTTCATTTCTTTGTCATTTTGAGGTGTATAAGGGTAGTTCATTCCCTGGTGATCTCTCAAGAAAGGAGAGACTCGTGTGCAGCTAATCCCTCTTATTTCACAATTTGATACCCCTATGCATACATGAACTTTCATCATGTTTCTCAAGTTGCATGAGTGTGCTAGTTTGATGTAATTATAATTGCGGGTGATCTACACCCATTTTAGGATCTTTCAAACCCTAACCTTCATACTTTCTTATAAAACTAGTGAAATAGGTAAATGTGTAAGATTCTTCTATGATTTTTTGATACTCTATGCAATCATAGGAAGGAAGAAGCATCTCTAATATTGGTGTATCACCTAACCTTTTCCTTTTTATGCAATTCTTTCCCTTTTTCTCTAAGTTTGTAGAATAGGATTAGTGATAGGATTTCATATGTTGGGTTAGACCAACATATTTGCACCTAGTTTAGAAAAGGAAGTTGACCTTCTCTAAATATTTAACCTCAATTGCAAGGCCCACACCTTGAGGTTATTTTAATTGTATCATTGGAATATAGAGCCTTTGTTCAATACAGTGCAATTTCATTTGACAATAGGTTTTGGCATGCCCAATGGGACTATTCTAATTGTTCTACTAAAGGATTTGGTGTGTTCTTTAGTGCATCTTTCCTTTCAAGGTATCTCTCCAATGCCATGGTGACCTTATAATAAAAATCTACTAGTTCAAGTAGTGCAAGCTCTCTCCACAAGTCGTGACAATAGTTTTTGGCACACCTGGTGAGACAAAGCAAAGTTTGGTGACTTTTAACCCATTGGATTATGTCCTCTTCTGGTGCATCTATCTTGATACTTGGGGATCTGAAAGTGGTGGTAGGGATGTTCTTACCACTGAAGGTGATATTCTTGTCTCCCTTTGGAGTAGCCTGCAAAGGTTGACCATACTCATGTGGTGATGGTGGCATGGTCGCTATATTAAGGGCAGTATGCATTTCGTACTCGCCACACCCTTTGTCAATGATCTGGACTTTTGTGACTATAGGATCAATGGTGGAGGATGGAGTGGTGGTCATGGTGGATGGTGGATTAGCGGATGATGACTAGGATTCCCCCATTTCAACCCTAGGACAATAATGTAAATGGTAGAATGACGCTTCTAGAGCACGGCAATATTCAAATGGTTGGGGGTCGGCATAGATGGTGACCTCTTGTCCGTTGACTGGGAATTTGAGGCACTGATGGTAGGTGGAGGGGATGGCTTGCATAGCATGGAGCCATGGATGGCCGAGGAGGAGATTATATGGCAAGTCCAGATCAAGGACATGGCAAGTAATGTACTGAACCACTGGTCCCACTTGGACAGGAAGATTGATGATCCCTTATGAATTCCTCTCTGCATTATCATAAGCTTTGATTGTAATGATCTGGTTGCTTAAGTCCACTTGAGTATACCCCACCTGTTTTATGAATTTTAGAGTGCACAAGTTGAGGGCAGAGCCATTATCTACCAAGACTCTTTTTATTTTATGCTGGGCAACCACGACTTCAATATGTAAGGGGCGATTGTGATTGACATCAATGTTGGGAATATCATTTTGGCTGAAGTGCAGTTGATGAGATGAAGCTAGGTGTCCTACCAAGGCTTGGAACTGTGTAGGATCAATGTTATTAGGCACATGGGTTTCCTGTAGGGCTCTGTTAAGGATTTCTTGATGTACTGGGGAAGACTTAAGTAAATCCAAAATGGAGATATGTGCAGGGGTCTTTCCTAAGTGATCAAGGATGTTGTACTGGGAGATTACAAGAGTCGATTGGGCGGGTGCAGAGGCTGCAGGAACGGTGATGCGGGCTCGTCGTGTGGTAACAGCACATTGAGGGTCTTTAGCTTTGACATGTGTCATGGATACACGAGGTTCTACCTGCTTAATGTAATGAATAATACCCTCGTAATTGAGGGGTACATTCTTATAGCTCAGGTTATTTGTGCTGTTGTTTTGAGGATTACTGTTGGAGGTGCTCGGGCCTTGATTATGGTTTGGAAAGGCGTTTTGATAGATCTGCAATTGAGCATTGGACGACAGAGCTTGACTGGGGTCAACCTTGATATCACCTCGATCTATGAGATCTTGGACGTAGTTTTTTAGACCCTGACACTTATTCAAAGAGTTTCCTTTTATTTTATGGAACTCACAATATTCATTTTCCCTAAACCATGCGGGCTTAGGTTTGGATTCGTCGAGTGGCTTGGTGACAGGGTACGTGATCGGATAGCTGATCTACAATAGTTTGTTGAAGATGACACTCAAGGGTTCTCCTAGTTGAGCATACTAGCATTTAGTGTTCCCTTGGTTATTTTGATTGGACTGTTGGGGAGGACGGGGTGTCCCTTGTGGTACGGATATGGCATTAGGTATGGATTGTTGTTGTTTCTGGGATGTGTTGGCCACGTGGACATGTTTAGTATTAGTAACACCATCATTTACTACATTTTTGTTCTTGTTCCAAAAACGTGGCTTGTCGTTGAATGACCTTTCCTTATCTTGATTATATATTTTGATGTGCCCCTTGGCAACAAGGACATGCTCAAGGATGGGTCCCTTCTCTACTACCTCCACAAAAGTGGTGACACAATGTAATTAGAAGTTATGAGCCATGTCAGGATGGGAGTTCTCCACGAAGAGGGTGACCATGTCCTTTTCTTTCAAAGGGGTTTTCATTCGGCTTGCTAGGGCACGCCACCTTTGGAGATAGTTAGTGAAGGTTTCCCCTTCATGTTGTTTCTCTTTGAGAAGATCTAAGGTATCAGTATCTTTCTCCAAATTGAAGGAGAAGTAGGATACAAACTTTTCTGATAGGTCTGCAAAAGATTTTATAGATCCCTTTTCAAGGGTCATGAACCACCCTAGCGCGTTGCTTGCCAGACTTCGAGGAAACAGGCGCAAGAGATAGTTGTCATTGTGGATAACTTCTTGACACTGGGAGTAAAACTCTTGTAAGTGGGCCTTAGGATCTTTGTTCCCCTTGTATTTGTCAAACTTTGGCATTTCAAAATGTTTGGGGTAGGGAATCAATGAGATGGAGGGATCATACGGATATGGGCATATATCTTCAAACTTGAATGATTGTTTTCCAGTCCCTGTCTGGAGATCTTTCAGAGCGGCTTTGATTTCTAATATGTCTGCACTAGCCAGTGTGTTGGACGGATATTGATGGTAGGATGATTGTGGATTTTGGGATGATGCTTGGGGATGAGCGTATGGATAATTAGGAGGTGGTATCCCCTGCTGATACACCAAGGGAGCTTGTTGATAAAGAGGTTGTTGTTGCGAGGCGAGATATGGATGGGTCAGGTAGTTATGGGTGGCGTACTATTGGGAAGTAGGGAGAAGGTGTTGTTGATTAGCTTGCGAATATTGGGGGTGTTGATATGACTATTGCGATGCCACATAGGAGGGTTGTTGTTGATATTGTTGCTGGTTATAATAGTTGTAATGATGGAGTGGTTGTTGATGCATAGTTGGCAGCTGTGGTGGGTGAGATGGGATGTTATGTGGTGGTTGCGCTTGCGGGTGTAAAATGGATGCAAGGAATGGAGATATGGTTGGGGCTGAAGGCCGAGGTTGATTTCCTTGTGGTTGATGCTGTGATGGTTGTGTTGAAAATAGGGGATTGACCAATGGTTGTTGTTGAGGTAGAGGTGTGATTGAGATGTTGTGCGAGGGAGGTTGTTGAGCACTAGTGGGAGCATAGGCTTGGGGAGGTTGTTTGGATATGAATGATGATGAAGGAGGGATGTTGGATTGGGATGGTTGTTGGGGTATGAATGACAATGGTGGAGGATTGTTAGATTGGGGTGGTTGTTGGGATACGAATGATGATGAAGGAGGGATGTTGGATTGGGGTGGTTTTTGGGGTATGAATGATGATGGTGGAGGATTGGTAGCCCCAGGAGGTGGGGGCAAGGTGGCGAAAGGGTTGCCCCCACTGTGGACAGGAGGCGGGTTCGAGGGGAGTGGTGCCGGTAGCATTAATGGTTATGGTTGTAGCATGCCATAGGCAAAAGGATCATTGGGATCAATGGTTTGGGGTGTCCCTGTGACCGAGATGGTGGGATGTGTGGGATTGCCAATGGGATACAGGACAGCGTTTCCGAATTCAGGTTGATGCCAACCTTCTATGGAAGGAACGTTGGGGACATACGAGCTACTAGGGATGTCATGTGAACCTTGGGGTACATTAGATGTGGAGGTGCCATACTTGGATAAGTCGACACCTAATGGCAACTTGACACCTTTGTCAATCAAGTGAGCCAAGATTTTGTCACCATGTCTTTTGAGAAGGCGTTCTATCATTTGTGCATTAACAGGGTTGCTGAAGTGTTCCTCGAATGTGAGCTCAGGTTGATCAACCATGTTTTCCTCCCCAGGTGGTGACATGTTTTGACCATCCACATTGGATTGTGATGAGGTGCCATTGTGGGGATCGTGAGGGATATTAGCACCATAGTTAGGATCTGATGAGATGTTGACTATGTTGGTGGGATTTTGAGGGTTGTTCGATTGGGCATTCAGGGCTTGTTGGTCAGCCATTTTCTTTGCCTGTGATCGAGTCTGAACGGGCATGCAAGATGATGAGATAGATCAAGATATTAAAAAAAACCTTGATGATGAAAGATTGATTCGATTTGATGGGAGATTAGCTTATGATGATTGGTCAGGCCGATGTGGATTGGCTTGATGGAATCAGGTTAGATTGATTGGTAGACACTGGATTAATCTAGATTTCGGGTTTTGATCCAGATAGATTTGATGATGTGGGGGTCTGATGATTAGGATTGATTTGATGATAAGTATGATAAGACCGAGATCCACAACTGAGTTTAAGAAGGACCCTTGGTAACACTAGGTATTGATTGAAAGGTGGATGTATGATAACGACACTGAATCCAACTTGAGATAGAAGTGGATTGATTGGGTTAGAAAGGATAACTGACTTAAGATGGATAGTGATCCTAAGCTAGCTACAATGATTGTGATTAGGGATGAACACCTAGGTCAACTTGGATGACAACTCCAACGGGGTTTATATGGAATAATGGAGATCAGAGATGAAAGCGGATTTAGGATGGATGGGGAGTGTCTCAAGATAGATGAACGGCTCTCGAAACAAGCAAAAGAGTGTTCCAGATAAACGACTCTTAGAATGAAGGAATGAAGACTCAAAACGGACATTCAGATGTTCGTTTAGGATGGTGAATGGTCGTATCGATGTTCAAAATAGAGAGACAAGGGATGCCAAGTGATCATATAGGCTGGCATTAGGACAGGTCCGCCACACCATGTAGATAGGTCCACCACAGCACAAGGATAGGTCCACCACAGAACAAGGACAGGTCCGCCATTGCACTTGGACAGGTCTGCCATAGCACTAGGACAGGTCCACCATAGCACAGGGACAGGTCCACCACAGCATTAGGACAGGTCCACCACAGCACAGGGACAGGTCCACCAAAGGATAAGGATAGGTCTGCCAAAGGATAAGTTTAAGCTTGATGTTTTGATGGATGGGTAAGGCAAAGGACCCAAAATATAGCAATCATAAAAGACTTGGCCAAACTGATAATCACTGGTTTTTGCACGAGAAAGACAATTCAAACAGCACAACCCTAAGATTAGTAAAAATGGGTATGGTCAACAAAGTCTTCTACTCTAGGATGCACATGGTTGCTAAGGAGTCCTCGATATACAGCCGGTACGTGAGGCCCAAACCGTGAACACCAACCCGTTACAAGCGTGAGTCGGGAACCTTAGCGAGATACTAAAGGCTCGGACCAACTCTTCACTTCATCCCGATGCTTTGGCAATTACAACGTGGTTGGATTGAGGTATAGCTTTCACTCTCCCCCCTTTATATACCCCGCTGGTACGCGTGGTTGGAATCGTCCCTTAGGGTGATGAAATCCCCAAGCAGGTCCCACTAAGAAAATGAAAAAGGGGTGACTCAAAGGACTTGGAAAGCTACAATTTCTCATCACCCAGGATCACCAAATGGCGCAAGGGGATTGGATGTCAAATAGCCTTCCCAAACATGCCAAACAAGGTTTATTGACCCCTTTAATTAAAATATGTGCCTAATTTACCAAAAGATAATCGGCAAAAACTTGAAATTTTACCTTCTGGAGGACAGGGGAGGTCTCTTTTCTGTCGCCATGAATCAAGATCCCCCAAGATAAGGATAGGTCCTCCATCAGAGGACGTGTCCCCACAACAGACACTCCGCACCGCCGTGATAGATCCGCCTACAGGACAGTCCACTACGAGACAGTTTACTTCAAGACAGTCCACCACTCAAACCCACTTAAAAATGGAAAAAATAGCAAACGAAAAGAAAGAGACCTTGTGGGTCCCACTGGCAGAAATGTGATAGGTCGAATATATGCTTAGAAAACAAGCAGCAAACAAAAAAGTGCAAATAAGCACCGAAACAACCTACACCTCAAGATTAGCCTAAGTTGGAAACAACACAAGATAAAAAGCAACAAATGGAACTTTATACCTTGTCTTGAATCGATCCTTTGGTTGGCCCTTCGATCTTTGATGTGTATGCTCCTTGGATGGCACAAAATGCAAGCTAAATGATGTTGTGAGGATGAGTGCAAGTGGATGAAAACATGAAAATGGCTAAGTGTGGATTGAGAAATAAAATTGCAAGAGTTTGGCTAGCAAAATGATCTCCCCTAAAATGAGAGAAAAGAGGGGGTATTTATAGGAATTTTGAGAATTCCTAAAGGAGATGGATGGCCAAGATTGAGCCACCAAATATCAAGATGTAGGGCTAAGGTGAGTTGAGAACTCACAAGCCCTCACATCTAGACATGTGGCATGTGATATAGCCCTAAAAGGTGAAGTGGACATGAGGTGGAAGGATAGGACATGACATGGAGGGGGGTACAAAGTACCTTGGGATTGGACAAGATCTCCTCATAAAGGAGGTCCTTGTCCCCATGTGGGTGAGAGGACATGTGAGGAATTAAAATTCTCAAATATTCTCATGGGGAGATGGGAAAGAATAAAGAATAAGAGAGGACATGTGGGAAGAAGTGAAGGAATTAAAAATTCCTTTGGGTGCATTGGGGGATTAAAAGGTGAATTAAAAATTCACATGGGGAAGTGGAGTGCCTTGCCCAAAAGGAGAAAGCCTTTAATAAGGTTGACTTAAGGACACATGCCATAAATGGGAGGAGGATTAGGTTAGACTAACCAAATAATTAAGGTTGTGTAAGTACTTAATTAGATGGACTAATGACTCATTAGGAGCAAGTGGGAGATTATGGAGGATGTGACCCTAATGATGATTAAGGGTGTGCACATGCTAACCATAGTTAATTAGAAGAAGATGAAGTAATTAAGATGGATTAGGGACCAACTTGCAAAAGTTGGAGGATGTGACCATGAGAGAGAAAAGAGGAATTAAAAATGAATTTTAATTTCAAAAGGGGAATATGACTAAATTAAATAAAATGGTATATTTATTTAATTTAGAGGAGGAAGAGGGGTAAAGTATTAAATTAAATACTTTAGGACCCTTATGTAAGATGCAAGGTATTAATTAAACAAATGGTTTAATTAATATTGACAGAGGGGATGAGCAACTAGATGAATAAGGAGACGTGTTTGATCATATGGAAGTGATCAAATTGGACGTCTATAGTTAGCATTTATCATTTACAACTTTAAAGTAATTTCCCACAACATGGTGTTTAGAAATTTCTTTAAAGTGGGGGCATACATTGACATTATTATTTTGCATTAAAACTCATGTTTCATTGTGTAGTCTTCTTACTTCATGTGTTGCATCTTTCACTTTGTGGTGACATTGGGTGTGATGTCCTTCAAGAGCGTGATCTCTCTTAGCATATTATATTCCTCTTAGTGGCTTGATGTGATACACTGCAACCCCTAAGTTGTGAATCTTCTATTCTTCAACTGGTCCTCTCTTGGAGACATTAGGAATTATATTCCCTAAGTTAAGACCTTACATGAAGTAAGAAAAAATCCTTTGAACATACCTTACATTATTTTGTAATATCGGTTATATGGCCACCTTGCATAACACACTTTGCTTGCCTGTGGAGCCATCTTGTTTGCTCATGGGTGTCAAGCATATGAAACTTTGCTTTCCCCATGGATCTCATTATTCATGTTGTTTGGCACCTTATCAAATTTATCAGGGGGTAAATATTTGGTATGGTTGTACGTATGGGATCTGAACTTAGGCATGACTTTCCCATAGCCACTTTCTTGTTTGTGTGAGCACATACCAGCCACGTGCATATGTGTCTCACTATGGGCTTACCTAGTGGACTACCTAAGGTTCCACTAGCCCTTGTGAGAATGCATTGGGTTTGCATAGTGGAAATAACATTCCACTTGTAAACATTCTTGGACAAACAACTTAGATCTGATCCACAGCGTGTGGGAAAAATGGACGAAGCTTGATCCACCCCTTTAGTTTTTGTTTTTTTCCTTTCTTGTATATGTCTTTGGTAATGTATTCTTGTGCCTTTTTGTTGCTCCTTACATCATTCACATGTGTTTTCTCTTGTTCCTATGTTGGTTTTCCATAGGATCTTGATCCTGGGGGCTTGTGCAACCCTCTTGGTCATTGTCATCCTATCTCACTAGCATTGGTACACCCGGACCCCTCTTGATGTGAGTTTTTCTAATTTAGTGTGAGTTTGAAGAAAGTTCCTCCTATCACTAATGTGGGGGATAAATTTAGTGTAAAAAATGTATCCCTTTACATTTTTACACTTATTTGGGCCCTCCCTACTAAAATTGGGCTTCTTTATGCCTTATTTGGTCTTATTTTGCATCCAAAAGCCTTATTTAATGTATTTTTTTGAGGATAATCCCGACACATATCAAATGACCAATAATAATTTAGTTATTTTGGATTGTATGCCTAAATTTTAGTGATTTGGGACTCATATGCCACCTTAGGCATATGGGTCCCACCTAAGTTTCGAGGCCTAGTCTTGAATTTGGCATGAAACTAAGCATTCCTTGAAATTTGTGTCCCAAGCTTAGCCTACTGGGACTCATATGCCCCAACTTGTGTATGAGTCCCACTTAGCTTGGACCTATTTTAAACTCAAAATCTTGGCAGGATTTTATTCTCCTAGATCTGATGTCGACTTGTAGTGTTGTAATTTAAGGAAATTTGCATAAACAAGTATAAATAGAAGGTTACTTCACATAATTTTATCCTAGAACTTCATAAGAATTCAAGAGAACTTACAAAATATTTTACAAGAGAATTCAAGAGAATTCAAGAGATGATTATCAAGTGTTTTGGAGCATTATTCAAGAATCAAGCATCGTGTCAAAGTCATCATGCATCATGTTTTTTTTAGCTAACATTTGTGATGTAGGTTCTTATGATTCAAGCAAGTATTCAAGTCAAGATTGATAGCATTCAATCAAGAGTCAAGATCCACATTCATGCTAGCCATTACAAACAAGATGGCAACCTTTACTCCAAGGGTTTGGTGAGTTGCAACATAGCATATTTTTTCATTCATCATTCCTACATTCTATTTCTATTCATTTCAAGGTTTGATTACCAAAATAGGGTTTGACCAAGGCAAACCCCTATCTACTAAAAAAATATTTCTCTCTCTTTTATGTGTGATTTATAGATCTAGGTTGAAGATCCATTGAAGATCAAGTTTGGAGAAAGTTGTCAAAGTTGTCATCTACATTGTAAGATCATGAAAAGTCATCTACAGAGTAGAATTCAGAGTTTCAAATTTGGAGATTTCATAGGAGAGAAGCTACAGCAGATCATTAGAGGATATAAGAGTTTTAGATCAACCTTGATACTAGGAATAAATTGCCACTTGTGGCGTATGAGCCCCAATATACCAGATTTAAAGCATTTTTCTGTAGATCCTACTTTAGCAATTCCAAATTCTAGATATAACCTGAAACCCTAAATTGGGACTAAATTGCCTGTACTGGCATATGAGTCCCATTGTGCATTAAATTTCAAAATTTCAAGATTTCAAACCTTTTTTTGAGCATCTTCAATTTTCCAAGTGCCCCTTTGTCCTTTCTCAGTTCATTATTTTGATTTTCAATTTCATATCTTGAGTTGCATAGTCAAGTTTGCATATCATTTGCATCATCTTCTTTCTAGGCTCGTGCTTGGTGGTGGACCCCATTTTGTCTTTAATCACACCCCTAGGACACCTTATTATAGATCTCTTTCCCTAATCCTATACCTATATTGAGATCTCTAAGGTTTCCTTGAATGAAACTTGAAGGAAATAGGTGGAAGAACCCTAATCCCCCTTTAGTTCCATCTCCCAAATGGTGGAACCTATTTTTCTTCGTTTCATTTTGGTTACAAATTTTTTACATTTTTAGGGGTGCGGCCAAGGTTTCTTAGCTATATGGATTCACATATAATCTATATGATTAGATAAACTGCATTGTACACCTTTGTAGGTTGTATGTTAAAAAAGTATTATTTTTATTCATTTATAAATTTCTTTATTTCTTTAAGTGGTTCCCTATATTTGATCAAATTTCCTTGTGTAAGTGGTTTCCTTTGTGTGAGTGGATTTATTTTTTTAATAAATTTCCTATGTGTTAAATCACTAGGAAAACCCTTGGAATTTCATTGAAATTATCATCCCATTACTTAACTCTAAATGAATATGTTAAAACTACTTGTTATTCTCAATATTCATATTTAATCTTGGTTTAAACCATTCTAACTCCTTGCAAAATCAAACTTAATCTTTCAAATTTATCTCAATCATTACAAAATAAAATGAGGAGGATAGTAGACTCCCAAGTTTATTACAACATTTGTAAATGTCTAAAATGATTGTAACTATTATATTTTTTGAGTTAAGGAAACTAGATATCACTTATTTCCAAGTTGTTGTTCTTTGATATTATGTATATGCCTACAGTAAATAATATTTAAATTGTTATTCTGAAAGTATTGACTCCTATGTACAATTTTATAATGTTTTATGATTCTAAAATTTTGAACAATCACCTATAGCCATAACTTATGCTAATTGCAATAACTATTTGTTTTGGACATCAACAGAGTTATTTGTCATGCAATTTATTGTATGCCTTTTATACCCTTTTTTGGGTCTACAACAATCATTTAGCCTTCATAAAAGGTGTTGTGAGTTGCTTGCAACAACAAAACCTTCCCTTTTTTAAATGTTAGCTCTTGTTAAGTGGATTTTTTGGTTCCTAAAAGGAGGTGGGTGTCATCAGTGTGGTAATAGAGCATAAATAAAGCTATAGGAAGGAAGATAATTACTTTGATTTATGGTTTGAAGAAGCCCTTATGAGTTGAAATTGTGAGTGTGTCCCTACAACAAGGGATATTATAGCTAGGAAAACTGTAGTATGAAAGAAAAAGAAAGAAAAGAGAATTAGAGTAGTAAGATGCCACCAAGGAGAAGGATGGAAAATGTTACAACTACAAAAGCAATAAATATAATAGATGAGGTACTAGAGGCTCTAAGAGGAGTGAAATAAAGAATGGATGCAATAGAAGGTGGAATGAGAAGAGATAGAGTACATGAAGATATATATTATGATGATGAAGGAGTAGATACATGGCTAGTAAGGAAGGTGAAAATTCAGATGGAGATATGGATGCAGGAGAAAGAAGGCTTGTAAGAGTTATTTCTAACATTGGGAAAGGAAAACAGGTAGAATTACCAAGCTTCTTAGGACGTATATAACCATATGAATTAATTGACTAGATAATAGAGATGGAAGAATACTTCAAATATGATGAAGTAGAGGACCCTAAAAGAATGAAGGTTGCTCAAGCAAAAATGAAAGGTCATGTAATAGTTTGGTGGAAAGAGGTGCAAGATAAAAGAAGAAATGGTAGAAATAAGATTACTTGATGGGATTGAATGGTAAGCAAGATGAAGGTTAAATTTATACCTAGATATATTACCAACTTAAACTTCTCAAGAAATTATGGAATTTAAGACATAAAGAGTTAAGTGTGAAGGCCTATACAAAGGATTTTTATTAAAAAATTATAATATATATCCATAATGAATTAGATCATGAAAAGATGGTTAGATATGTTAATGGATCGAGGCTACATATTTAAGATGAGCTAAGTATAATAAGGTTGTGAAATATGGAAGAGGGTGATCCCACAATGGTGGTTTACAATTTTTGGCCAAATTGGACACTGAAATAATTTTTTTAAACTAAATCTTCACTTTCAAGCACCTATAGCAGCTAAACCATGAGGAATTTAAAGATGATGCAAACTAGAGTTTCATGACATTTTGGTTGTAGATTCTAAATGTATTTTTTTCAAAAAATTTGGAATCAGATTGCACTGATTTTTCCATCTCCCTCAAAAACAAGTTTTTTTCATAAAACAACATTTTAAAAAAGTGACGCTCACCATATAACGCATAACATTTTTTCCATGAAGGATAAAATTCTAATTCTTTCGAATTTAGATTTGTAGCTCTGATATCTAGTGCTTCCACTTGGTTAGATTTTTTATTGAATATTTTTTCTTTAATCAAGTTTCAAAGTCAAACCAATTACAATTCAAACATAGTGCAACCGTATAACACATAACATTTTTTGTATGTATCAAAATTCTTTTTTTGTTGGATCAAGGACTCCAATATCTAGTGCACTCATATTTTCAAAAAAAATTGATAATCTTCTATTTTTCCACATGTGTAGATTCTTTTTAGTGAAAAACTTAAAAACAAATAGATAATAAAACCAAAACATATTAAAATTATATTTGTTGGATAGCTCATTCCGAGGGCTACCTAATACCAGTTGGGTTTGTGAATTCTCCTCCATTTTCATTCTCAAATCGAGCTTCAAAGTACAAAATTCTGGACATTTTTTATGCCTGGGGGGGAGAAGGGGGGAAAAGGGTGGTTCAGTCGAGCCTAAAAAATAAGTTGTTCGATCAAACCAATTCAAAATATTATAAAAAAATCTATGGCAGGCTAGTTCAAGTGGACTCTTAGCTGACGGTCGCTTGACCCCCCTACCATGAATCGATTTTTTTTATTTTTTTGCCATTTTTGTAATAGTTTTATTTTATAATATATAATATTAATTATATAGTTGTATTTTATTTTATTATTTTTGCCATTTTTCTAATAGTTTTATTTAACATGGAGGAGGTGTGAATGAATGCAATTATGAAGAAGAGAGGCAAATGAGAACAATACATTTTCTTAGCCCTTCGTGATTGTAAGATAATGAATAATGCATGTACAAAATTAAATCATGAAAAGGACACGACTTTTAACTCTCATAAAATCATGTTTTGCCTCTAAATATATACTTATAATATAAATTATATAATATATAATAATTATATACTTTTTAATCTCTATAATAGTTATTAATAATATATAAGTAAATAGTATATTATTTATAGTTATTAATAATATATAAATCATATATATTATTAATAATTATAAATAATATACTATTTACTTATATATTATAAATAAGCACAAAAATGTAAGAATACAAACAAGGCACAATGATGATACAAAACATTGAAATGTACAACAGATCCAACATGAAACAAAGGAGTTGATCAACCTACCTAGGGACTTTTGATTCAATCTTCACGCCTCTAATCACTTCCAAACAAATTCTCTACCAATAATCTATTTCCCGGTGTTCCAAAAATTTCACTCTCTCCTTATTTAACATGGATGAGGTGTGAATGAATGCAATTATGAAAAATAGAGGCAAATGAGAACAATACATGTTCTTAACCCTTCGTGATTGTAAGATAATGAATCTTGCAACTTAGCAACTTATAACAAGTCGAGAGGTGGAAAGAAGGGTTAAGTCTCAAAATCTATGCCAACATGAATGAGTTTGAAGTTCATCATAACATATGAGCTATGGTGATTATGTTGGATGTTGTGGATATGGTTGTTGATATGTGGTTGTCATTGATGTCAACACTATTAGCATTTGGTATATCAGTTGTTGTATATGTCCAGGATATTGAGAAAATTGTAAGAGAAAGTGTTCCAGGTTCCCAATGGAACTATGCAGGTCATGAAGGTGTCTTGTTCTGTATGTAAAAGATTGGATAGTGTGGATTAAATGGTTTATTGTTAGATGTTTCTAGATCATCTACCAAAAGTTTCAAAGGTTCGTGTAATGTTTTGATTGTGTTGTGGTTTGACAGTGTTTCTATGGTCTCTGTCAGTGTTCTTGAATGAAGATTATGTTATTTTGGTAATCTTAATTGTTGTGGATGCTTCTCTGTTGTTTCTTGGTGTTTTTTGATGTCTCTAGATCATTCTCTATCCTTGTGGTACATCCAAATTACTCAGAGATCTCGTGTTGAAGATCCTTTCTTGCACATGTTTGGGTTTTCATGTTCTTGGCCGACATGTTGGTGGTAGCGTGTTATGGATCTTAGTGGTGAAATTAATTAAATTATTTTTGCATTGGAGATGTTAATTTGGGTCTCCACTATGTTTTGGCCAACCTTGGTGGACCTACATTGGAAATTTATTTATGAATTTGGGCCGACATTGAAAATATGCTTTATTTTTCTGGCTGACTAAGTTGTGATGAAATCTCATGTACTAGATATATAAGAGTGATTGGTTGAGAAAAGTTAATGTGTGCATAAGTGTGAATGTATGCTAGAGAAAGTGTAAATGAGCGAATAGTGTTTCTATCATTCGATTGCAGAGCAGAGAGTGAAGAATTTTGAGCGAAGTGAGAAGAAGCTTTTTTGTGCTTAATTGGAACTATAATCAGGCTTGTGTAGAAGTTATTCTTTCATTTCATACTTTGTGGATCTAATCCATTTTTTTGTATTATTGGAAAATGAGTCCTCTTTTATATTTGAGTAGTGAGCTCTATGCAGTGTGCCTAAATGCATGTGCATTCCCCTTATTATTTCTCTTTATACTTTTAATAGAGTATAATCTTGTGGACTAACATCCACTGTGGTTTTTCCCCTAACAGGGTTTCCACGTAAAAAATCTTGGTGTTCTTTGTCTCTCTGATGTGTTAATTGCTTGTGGTTAATTTCTTATTCATCATATCTAAGATTAAATTGAGTTAAGTAAGAAAAGTTTAAGTTTATGTCACAAATGATTCACCCCCCCTCTCAGTTGTGTGTCCTTTTTTTTCCAACAATTGGTATTAGAGTAGGTTCCTCTGAAGAATTCTAAAAGCTTGAGGTGATCCGGGATGACAACATTCAAGAAGGACAGTCTGAGATTTGATGACACCAACTATTTACTGTGGAAACTTAGGATGCAATTTCACATAAGGTGTATTGGTGGAGTTTTCTGGAAGACTACAAGAGATCCATATACTATTCCTCAGAATGGTCCCTCTACTACTGATGAGATCAAAGATGCTGAAAATAATATTAGGGCTATTGAAGCTTTGGTGAGTGCTCTGATAGATTCAGAGATAGCTAATGTGGCAGGATTGCAAACAACTCATGAGATTTGGATGAAACTGGAAACTTTGTATGAAGGAGATGTATAGGTAAAGATGGCTAAGCTACAGAGCTTGAAAGGAAAGTATGAGAATTTGAAGATGGGTGAGGAAAAAAATATCTCTTCTTTTATGTAGAGAGTAAATGAAATAGTGATGGGTATTACATGTGTCGGTGGTTCTGTGGATGAGGATGAAATTGTGGCTAAAGTACTTAGATCCTTTCCTCCTTCCTACAAAATGAAGGTTCATGCTATTGAAGAGTTCAAATCAGTAAACAAGATGACAAGAGACACATTAATCAGGAAGCTTGCTTCTTTTGAAATAAGTGAATTTGGCGAATCTACACCAAAGACTACATCTACATTCAAGGCCACTATATCTAGAAGTAACAGACAAAGATATAGTCTAGGAGAGAGTTCTAGAAAGATATCCAAGTATGATGAAGAACTGAAACAGCTTGAAGATAAAGAAAGAGAGGTAGAAGAACTAGAAGCATTGATTGTAAAGCAAGAAGGTAGAGGAAAAGGTAAGTATGAAGATGGTTTTCCTATTAATTTTTTTTCATGTAGTAAAATATGTCATTTTGCATCAAGATGTCTTGAAAGAGTTCCTAGATCTAAGCCTAAGAAGTCTATATTCCAAAGGAAATGCTACTTTGCTAAAGAAGCAGTGACTACTGATGAGTCTAATAAAGACAATGGAAAAGAAGATGAATGGACTTTAATTGCTACCATTGAAGATAATTCTATGGCTACTAAATCCACTAAAGATGAGAAAGCTCTTGCAGCCCAAGTTGAAGAAATTGATGAGTGGGTCATTGAAAGTGGATGCTCACATCATATGACCGGTGATAAAAGCAAATTTTTTAGTCTAGAAAAGTATGACGGTGGGGTTGTAAGATTTGGAGATAACAATGCTAGTGTGATTCGTGGCAGAGGATCTATTTGTCTTGGTGGTAAGCATAACAGTGATGATGTTCTTTATGTTGAAGGTTTGAAGCACAAATTGTTGAGTGTTGGACAAATGGTGCACAAGGGATATGATCTTTAGTTCAAAGATGGAAGATGCAAGATACGTGGAAGTTATGGGAACATGATTGCAATAGGCAAACAAACAAAAGGTAATATTTTTTCATTTGAATACTGCTAGCGGGAGTTGTTTAATTGCTTAAGTAGATGAAAGATGGTTGTGGCATAGGAGGTTGTGTCATGTAAACTTTGAAAACATTATCAAGATAAGTTCTACTCAAGCAGTAAGAGACCTTCCTAGGTTAGTAAAGCCTGATAATATAATCTGCAGGGAATGTCAAATGGGTAAACAAACTAGAGTATCTTTCTAGAGCAAACAGTTTCATTCAAATAATTTGTTAGAGCTGATACATACTGATATTTGTGGTCCCTCTAGAGTGAGAAGTATTCATGGAGAAAGGTATTTCATGTTGGTTATTGATAATTACTCTAGAATGATATGGGTTTCTTTCTTAAGAGAAAAATGTGAACCATTGGAGAAGTTCAAAAGTTTCAAGGCTATGGAAGAAAATGAGAAAATTCTAAAAATCAAGTGCTTGAGATCTAACAGAGGTGGTGAGTTCATTTCTAAGGAGTTCAACTCTTATTGCGAAGAGCATGGAATTAAAAGACAGTTATTTGCTCCCCAAACCCCTCAATGGAATGGAGTTATAGAGAGAAATAATAGAACAATTCTGGATGCTACCAGAATAATTATGATGAAAGGAAATGTATCTCAAATGTATCTCAAATGTACTGGATACTGTCAAGTATTTCAAAATATTTGGAAGCAAGTGTTATATCAAGAGAGATGATGATATAGGAAAATTTGATGCAAGAAGTGATGAAGGAATCTTTCTAGGTTACTCCACTAAAAGTAAGGCCTACCAGTGCTATAACAAAACACTGAGAAAGATGGTTGAAAGTGAAAATGTTAGAGTTGATGAGGACTCTGTCAAATCATCCAGAAATTGTAGTTATGATTTAGACGAAGACATTACAAACCAAGGGAATAATACCCAAACACATAATCTACTTTAGATTATTCCATATGTTTTGGTGAAGCAACCTCAATTTGTTTTGGTAAATCAAGTCAATCAAGAGGCACAGACAAGTGCAAGTGTAGAAGAAAGTTCAGAAGAGTCAGAAGTTCAAGAATGTCCCAAAACTCCAAGGTATGTGAGTCCTCTTTTGTATTTGAGCAGTGAACTCTAGGAAGTGTGCCTGAATGCATGTGCATTCCCCTTATTATTTCTCTTTATACTTTTAACAAAGTATAATCTTGTGGACTAACATCCACCGTGGCTTTTCCCCTAACAGGGTTTCCACGTAAAAGATCTCGGTGTTCTTTGTCTCTCTGATGTATTAATTGCTTATTCATCAAATCTAAGATTAGATTGAGTTAAGCAAGAAAAGTTTAAGTTTTTGTCACAACTGATTCACCCCCCCTCTTAGTTGTGTGTCCTTTTTTTGCCAATAGATTATAGATGCATACAAATTATTTCATGCATTTGGTGGATTTAGTCCACCATAAAATACAACCATTTTGAGAAGTTGGTGGAGGTTTCACATGCATGTTTTGGTGTGAGATTATATATTAAAGTGGAGAAGAAATAAGAAAAAATTGTATTTTCTCCACCTCATTCTTCTTGAAATTTTAGAGTATTTGAAAAGCACAGTATTCATTCGTTTAATTGATGTATTAATTGGCGAGTTGTCATATATATATATATATATATATATATATATGTATGTATGTATGTATGTATGTATGTATGTATGTATGTATGTATGTATGTACTTTAATTCATTTATTTGATTTTTTCTTTTATTTGTCATTCTTTTACACTCTTGTTCATTTAATTGATGCATACTACATTAGTTATGTTTCAATTTTTTTGTGTTTTAGTTTAAAATGTTTGTTTATACCTTGTTTGTTCGCTTATATATATATATATATCTTTCATTTATTGTTGTTTTCCTTGTTTTGTTGTTCTTTTATACTTTAATTTAACTGATGTACTTTTTATTTCTTGTTCTAGTTTTTGTGTTAGTTTATATTCATATTTATTTATACTTTTTAATTCATTTATATGTTGTAATTTTTGCTTAGTTTTTTCTATGCCTTTTTTCTTGTGCCTTTTTTTCTTTTGTTCTTTATTTTCTCTTTTATTTATTTTTCATTTGTTTATTTCTTCTTGTTTGTATTTTCTTTTATTTTTTTCCATTCTTATTTAGGCTCTTATATTTTTCATTTTAATTGCTTTTTCTATTTTTTTGCTTAATTGTCTCTTCTTGTTCCTTTACAATTTCTTTAATTTAATTGTGGTCTTCTTAACTTTTTTTCTATCCTTTCTTTTTCTCTTTATTTGGTTTTTTTGTTTGGCTTCTAATTTCTTTTTCTTTTCTTATCTTACTATTTCCTTTGTTTCTTACATTTTTCTTTTTCTTCTTTTTGATCTTTATTTATTTTCCTATGCTTTATTTTCCTAATGTTTATTTATTTTTACACCTTTTTTGCTTATTATTTTTTCCTTTATTCCTTTATTCTTTTTACTTCTCTCTCACCCCACCTTCCCTACCATTTATTAGGCTCTATCTGCACTCCTTTCTTTCTATTGTTCCTCTTCCTGATGATGGATCACTAAGTGTAATCTGAAATGTCGACACAAAAAGCATACACAATTGAATCCAAAAGCTTACAATCAAGCACATTATTCTTTAAAGTCTCCATTGGAATTAAATAGTAGCTCAGAACAAAGAAGAAATGTTGAGAGCATTATATCTCTATCAATTATCCTAATTACATGTTCAAATGAATTATAGGGGTATAGGGAGGGAGTGGGAGAGAGATAAAGGGTATAGGGTTAAGAGTACAGGGTAGAGGGTTTAAGGGTTTAGGCTTTAAGGGTTAAGGGTTAAGGGTAGAGGGGAGCTCAAGATAGAAGGAATGAGTGAGAGAGAGATAGAGGGTTTAAGAGTTTATTCCTTAAGGGTAGAGGGTAGAGGGGATCTAGAGATAGGAGTGAGTGAGAGAGAGAGAGACTTATGAGACAGAGAGTGGATCTAGGAGGGAGAAACTTGAGAGAGAGGGGGGGAGTGGGAGAGAGATAAAGGGTAGAGGGCAAGCAAGGGTTTAGGCTTTAAGGGTTAAGGGCAGAGGGGAGAGAGGAGAGGGGTAGGAGGGAGAGACTTGAAAGAGAGAGGAGGAGGGAGAGAGATAGAGGTAGAGGGTTTAAAAACCTTTAGGGCTTAAGGGTTAAGGGGAGGGTAGAGAAGCCTGGATAGAAGAACCTTGAGTGAGTGGGAGAGAGAGACCTAGAGGAGAGTGGGTAGGAGGGAGAGACTTGAGAGAGAGAGGGATGGAGGGAGAGATAGAGGGTTATGAAGGGTGGATTAAGGGTGTAAGAGTCTAGAGGGTAGAGGAGAGCTCGAGATAGGAGTGAGTGAGAGAGAGATACTTGAGAGATGGAAACTGGGCCTAGTAGGGAGAGACTTGAGAGAGAGGGGGGGGAGTGGGAGAGAGATAAAGGGTAGAGGGTACAATGGTTTATGGTTTAAGGGTTAAGGGTAGAGGGGAGAGAGGGAGAGGGGTATGAGGGAGAGACTTGAGAGAGAGAGGGGAGGTGAGAGAGACAGTAGAGGGCAAGCACGAATGAGTTTAAGGGTTAAGGAAGGGAGAGAGGGAGAGGGGAGGGAGAGACTTGAGAGAGAGAGAGAGGGAGGGAGTGGGAGAGAGATAGAGGGTATAGGTTTTAAGACCAATTTAGGGTTTAAGGGTTAAGGGTAGAGGGTAGAGGGGAGCTCGAGATAGAAGGAACTTGAGTGAGTGAGAGAGATAGACCTGAGAGAGGGAGATGGTACGAGGGAGAGACTTGAGAGAGAGAAAGAGGGAGGGAGTGGGAGAGAGATAGAAGGTATAGGATTAAGAGTAGAGGGTAGAGGGTTTAAGGGTTAAGGGTAGAGGGTATAAGGTTTAAGGGTGTACGGATCTAGAGGGTAAAGGGGAGCTTAAGATAGGAGTGAGTGAGAGAGAGATACTTGAGAGATAGAGAGTGGGTCTAGGAGGGAGAGACTTAAGAGAGAGAGAGAGGGGAGTGGGAGAGAGATAAAGGGTAGAGGGTACAAGGGTTTAGGGTTTAATGGTTTTAAGGGTAGAGGGGAGAGAAGGAGAGGGGGTAGGATGGAGAGACTTGAGACAGAGGGGGGAGTGGGAGAGATATAAAGGGTAGAGGGTTTAAGACTAGTTTAGGATTTAAGGGTTAAGGGTAGAGGGTAGAGGGGAGCTCAAGATAAGAATGAGTGAGTGAGAGAGAGAGAGACCTGAGAGAGGGAGAGGGTAGGAGGGAGATACTTGAGAGAGAGAGAAAGGGAGGGAGTGGGATAGAGATAGAGGGTAGGTTAAGAGTAGGGGTAGGAGGGTTTAAGGGTTAAGGGTTAAGGGGTAGAGGGTAGTGTTTATGCGTAAGGGCAGAGGTAGAGTGCAAGAGGGTTTCAAGGTTTAAGGGCTAAGGCAGAGGGTAGAGGGTAGAGGGCTTAAGGGTTTAAGGGCTTGACAAGCCAAGGCAGAGGGCAGAGGGATCTAGAGACAGGAGTGAGAGAGAGAGAGGGTTTGCTGGCCTAAGGGTTTAAGGTCATTTAAGGGTAGAGGGTAGAGGGGATCCAGAGATGGAAGGAGGAGTGAGTGAGAGAGAGAGAGGCTTACAGAGGCTAGTGGGGACCAGATAGGGAGGAGTGAGAGAGAGAGACTTGAGAGAGGGAGAGTGGGCAGGAGGGGAGAGACTTGAGAGAGAGGGAGGGAGGAGAGAGATAAAGGGCTGGTGGCACAAGGTTTTAGGGTTTAAGGGTTAAGTGTAAAGGGGAGAGAGGGAGAGGGGGTAGGAGGGAGAGACAAGAGAAAGAGAGAGGAGAGAGTGGGAGAGAGATAAAGGGTAGACAGTACAAGGGTTTAGGGTTTAAGGGTTAAGGGTAAAGGGGAGAGAGGGAGAGGGGGTAGGAGGGAGAGACTTGAGAGAGAGAGTGAGAGGGAGGGAGTGGGAGAGAGATAGAGGGTAGAGGGTAGAGAGGAGCTCGAAAGGGTTAAGAGTAGAGCGTAGAGGGTTTAAGGGTTAAGGGATAAGGGTAGAGGGTATAGGTTTTAAGGGTGTAAGGGTAGAGGGTAGAGGATAGAGGGTTTTAACATTTAAGGGTTAAGGGTAGAGGGTAGAGGGTTTAATGGTTTAACGGTTTAAGGCTTAAGGGTAGAGGGTAGAGGGTTAAGGGAATAGGGGAGAGAGATAGGAGTGAAAGAGACAGAGAGAGACTTGAGAGAGGGAGAGGGGGTAAGGGTAGAGGGGAGAGAGGGAGTCATATAAAATTAATTTAAATATGATTTGGAAAATGGATGGGAACATTCTATTTTCATTTGTGGTATTTTTTGTAAATTAAATTGATGACAACTTTATTTTTTTATTTGCATTGATTTATGTTTTAAATATGTGTGCAATTTTTTTATAATTAGATAATACTTAATTTTAAAATACATAATTTCCCATGGAACAATTCGGTGGAACAAATATAAGTTGTATATAATTGCAAAAAAAGTGAGAGATGGTGCTATAAGTGTAACTTTGAACTTTCAAATGAAATCAAAGATTCTTGAACTTAAGAATTCCATGGAACAAATATAAGTTGTATATAATTGTATATAAGATTCTTGAACTTAAGAATTCCATGAAACAAATATAAGTTGTATATAATTGTAATTTAGGAAAAATGATTTTAAAAAACTTCACTAGGTTTCAAATAAGTATTGAAAGCATATATATGGGTTTACATGCAAGCAAAAAAGTTTTAAAAACTTCACTAGGTTTCAAATAAGTATTGAAAGCATATATATGGGTTTACATGCAAGCAAAAAAAGTGAGAGATGATGCTATAAGTGTAACTTTGAACTTTCAAATGAAATCAAAGATTCTTGAACTTAAGAATTCCATGGAACAAATATGTACATATAATTGGAATTTACACAAAATGATTTACAACTATGTACAAGTTACTATAAGTTCTCACTTGAACATGTATAGGGTTACAAGTGAACTTGAAAATCATGGATATAATCTAACTCAAACATTCTGGTTCAGCCCACTCTTCAATAACATGTAAATTTTTTTTATGATCATCACTATCTAGTCTCCATTTTTTTTGGCCACGTGCATGTGGAACTACATGAAGATGTAGGGCGGTAGCAATTATTAAGTGACTATACTGATATACCTTATTATCAGGTTGATAGTCAACAAAATGAATCCCATGTTGAACCACTTTGACTTGTTTTAGATATATCCCTTGTACTACAACAGAACTTGCATGGTAAACATGAACCTAAGGTAAGACATGTGAATGTGTACAACATTTTCCTGCTCAAGGCTTGTACAATATATATATTTAAGGTTTATAATGTAACATGTGCACATGTCCACACAATGTATATATAATTTTAAATTCAAACTCACCTGTGGGAAATAACATTCCATCACTTGTTCCAAGTTGTGTTAGCTTATTCCTCTCTTCTGTGCAACACAATAAATAATAGCTAACACCTTCTATATTTCCAGGCTTTGCTATGACTGCAAAAACATCTCTTGTACACCAAATTTACACAAAAAATTTCTAAAAAAATTAGAAATGTCTCTAGACTTTAAAGATCATTAACTATATATATAATATTTAAATTATTGAAAACTTACACATGTACCTTTTCTAACCAATCCTAAAATATGGTCATAATCAATTGAAATGAAAGGAATGTCTTCAAATCTATCTTCCTCATTTTCATTGTATGTTTCTGAAACAACTAGTGGCACTGTATCCCATTTACCAACATATTCAAGTTCTTGGTTGTTGCATGCATGATTAGAGTTTCCTGCAATGCACTCAATGCAAAAAGAAGAGTAATCCCTTATGTATAATGTCCATCCATGGTGACTATCTAAACACAACACAATTCAAGGATCTTGTTTTGTCTACCCTCTTGCATCCATGCATTGATCTTTTGTCCACACCTAGATACATGTACAACAAAAAAATTATGTGAAAAAACATGTGTGTGTGTATATATATATATATATTTTTTAAATTTAAATAAATTCAAATTTTTGAAAATGTAATTTATACATACCTGATATCTCCCAAAACACTCTATGTGGAATGTGTTGGTTTGTTCTCGAAGATGTGTCGACCATATTTGATGCAAAGTGTTTCTTACACCATTCAACAACATCATGTGCATTGTCTATACGATATTCTGAATAACTCATTTGATGCTTTCTTAAAGCTCGTTTGATGCAAACTCCTACTCCATCATGCTCACCCTTTCCATGCCCACTCTAAAAAAAACTCCAAACATGTGGTATTTTGTAGATTTTATGATATCTAAAAAGTGCATAGAATGGCCGTGAAGATTAGAATTGTGTTGCACATCCATCTGACCATACAAAATTCTTTTGCAAATTTTACACCCCTGCTTCTCAAATTCTCAAAAAAAATTGTAAAGCAGTGTTGTACAAAAAGCATGTGATGCTCTTTATCATCACTAATATAAAACTGATATTTTTTCTTAATGGCTCATTCTTCATCTATACTCTCAACACCATCCAATTCTGATTGTGCATGTCGATAACACACATGAACCATAATAGTGATCTGCTTTGAAAAGTAATATTCTGATTAAATCTCCTTTTGATGTACAAAGGAGTAATTTTCTACCAAGTCAACTACTGATAGAATTGTTCCAAGTGGGAAAGTATCTCTCAATGTTTGGAATTGTTGTGCTTTCCACTTAGCAAAAAAGGAATGTTGTATGTATGGTTGTATCAACTTTTGAAAAACTTCCATAAATTTTCCAATAGGAATCTCCTCTTCTACATAGTTCAACCTTGTGGATTTTTTTGCCAAAATTTCTTTAAAACTTTACATACGTGTACTTGTGTGAGTAAAATATGTGAATAAGTAATAAACCACACAATCAATGAAACATTACATTAGAGAATTCAAATAACAATCTAATCAAATTAAAACAAATAAACTCTCTAAAAATAGTACTTACCTCTTGCAATTTATTGTCTTTGTTTTGTCAGTATCCTCATTTCTTGAAGGAAATTTAGCCAAATTTCCACATATTTTACAAATTCCTTTTATTCAATTTATTTGAGGTCCATTTTCATGATCACATAACATAGCCTTTATGAACAAAATTTCTTTTTTAGGAGGTGCATTTTGAAAACCACAACTTTCTTCTCTCATCTTTCAAAACACCTAATAGTAGAGATCAAATTCAATACGATAACGAAAACAACAAATTTCAAAAATATTGTTTTTCTTCACATAATATGGCTTTAACCTTTCAAACATTGTTTCCCCAATCTTTATATGAGGATATATATTACAAAAGTTCATATACATCTCAAGTTGTGTTATGTCTAGCCAATGTTTGATATGATTTTCATAAATACCAGGCCCAATCTTGTGTCTCATAACATCTCTGGTATTTGATGATGGACGAGTCTGATCATGCCAAAAAATTGAGACCGAGTTCCAAACAACATCTTCAATCATGTCAAAACGGGGAGCTCTACACATAATTTCCCAATTTCCTTCCGAAATCTCATCCAAAAGCTTTCTCTTTTTCTCATATTTTATTATTGTGGTTCTACTATAACCAATTTCAGCTGAAAGTGCATACATTTTTCTTTTTCTTGCTATATCATGATTTATAATAGATGTCAACATGTCGCTTCTTGTAGTGGCCTTATCCATTGATTGAGATCCTTTCCCAATGGAATCTAAACCCTTTTTGACATTTTGAACAATATCCTTTTGCAATTCCAGGTGTTTCTTCTTATTTTATGTCGAATGTACACCCAACAATTGTAATGACTCTTTCAGCTCATTACAAAGAAGTAAACATGATAACAATTGGGTTTTTTCAAGTGTTTCAAGATGATTGAAATGATCATTGATTATTCCATTTACAAATTTAGTCATTGACCTCTTTCTCTTATTTGCAGGCTGGTCGGCATAACATTTCATTTTCTCCATATCCATTTCAAGTAAATGATCTAAATTTTTATAAGAATTTTTTTCCTCACCTTTTCAGCTAGTTTTATATGCTCAACCATACCAGTAGAAGGAAATGATCCTGACCCCTCTCCAACACGCATTGTTTGAACTTGGGCCTCCTCCCTATCTTCAAGGTCCATGTGTTCTTTAGAAGGTTCATTTGATCCAATATCTAGATTTGGCTTGACTTCAACATGAGAACTTCCTGCTTGTTGAGCCCTTTCTACATGTCACAAAATATTTTGCAAAGAAAGTGAGAGATGATGCTAGATATAAGTGAAGTTTATGTATGCAAGCAAACAAAGTGATAAGACATGATGCTATAAGTGAGAGAAGTTTCAACTAGTTTTATATATGCTCATCCATACGAGTAGAAGGAAGTGATCCTAACCCCTCTCCAACAAGCATTTTTCGAACTTGGGTCTCCTCCCTATCTTCAAAGTCCATGTGTTCTTCAACAAATTCATTTGATCCAATATCTAGATTTAGCTTGACTTCAACTTGAGAATTTCCTGCTTGTTTGAATTTACATGCAAGAAAAGAAAGTGAGAGACTATGAGCTATTTAAGTGGAGTTGAAACAAATAAAATCAAAGATTCTTGAACTTAAGAATTCCATGGAACAAAAGCAATTTGAAATAGATGATAATGAATTTAGGTAATGTCTATGCAAGATGACTATTTTTTAGTATTAAAGTTTCCAAATTTAAATCTAACATGGTTTTCATAATTGGAAATATATTTATAAGGAAACAAATTGAGGTGTTAATAAAAGTCCTAAACACACACTTGAGAGAGAGAGAGAAGAAACAAGCATGTACCTTGTTTCTTTCTATGATAATTTTCCAAGTTTGTTCACGCCTCTTTTGTTCTTCTTGTTTTGACAATTTTTGTTGAGACATATTGTTTCTTTTTCTTTGTTGTCCCATTTTCTTCTTCAAGTTAAAGATGACTCAAAACAAATCCTCTACCAACTTAGTTAAATTCTCCTCCAAAATTTGCCTTGATTGATAAAAATGAAAAGTTGTCTTCTCCAATATTTGCCTCCTTGATAAATGTGCAAAAATATCTTCTCCAAAATCTGTGCTCCAAGTGATATAAATGTGAATTAATATTGCAATTTGATATGGAATAATGAAAAATAATCTTACATATTTATATGCTTGTATTTAAATGAATCAAGTGGTAATCAAACAAGTTATTTCATTGTGGAGTTTGTTGTTATTTAATATATAGGTATTCAACATAGAGTAATTTTAGAATTTTGTTCCTTGTCAAAAAGATAATATTCCTCAAGCTTGATACCAAAGGTACAAGATTATCTCAACCAATGAGATAACATAGTGTTTAATAAGGTGTCTCTTAGATAAGTTATGCTCATTGTAGAGTACGGGAACAACCCAATATATAGTAGAGGAAAATTTTCATGGTCATTCTAGTTAACCAAAAACACCTTGATGGTTCTAAATCAATAGTTAAGATATTTTCATTTGTAGGAGATGTAGAGAGGGTAGAACAATGATTTGAGCACATAGAGGTATAATTTGAATTGAATTTTCTTAATGTTTCAAAGAATAAAATTTTCCTATCCTAAGTTGAAACTAGCAAATTATGCATTGAATTTCTTTAAAAATCTATAGTTTTATATCCAGTTGTAGGAAAGCACAATCATGTTAAATAATGGTGTAGATTAAGAGATTATTTATGAAATAATTTAACATAAAATTTTATAACTTAGAAGGAAAGTGTTTGAAGGATGATATAATTATAAAAGGAATGTTTCTACCTCTTCTTTATAATTATATTTTGTTCTCAACTCCTCAATGGTTCATGTTGCTTAAGTCATTTTAAAAAAATATGAATTTTGTGTACCACAAAGTGATGCACTTTATTTGTTCTTATTTTGTATCAAGATTTTAATTTCATCATTTTTATCAAATTTTAAAATTAGTAGAACATGTGCATTAATAAATAGGCTTGTAAATACACTCATTTATAAAGTATCATTAGTTTACTTGCTTGGGAGTAATTTATTTTATAATTTTTTATTGCTTACTATAAAATTCAAGGGGTGTGTGTGCAAAATATTTATTGTGATCAACACGAATGAACTTAATTATAAAGTGGCATTCATTTCCTTATCTTTGGGAATAAAGGATCAAATGGGATGTTGTGATCAAATGGACTAACATAAAATTTCACAACTCTAGGGGATTCTATAATAACATTTGGGACCATTTTGATGGTCTTTGTTTGTGGGTTCAACATCAACAAAACTTATTTCAATATGCAATATTGATTTTTGGCTAAAATGAAATAGTCTTCTCCTAAAATTCTACTAGAGATAAGCATGTATATCATATAAACATGTAAACATAAGCAAAAACATGTGCATACATGTAAACATAAACAAATAAGAAAATGTATGTATATTCAAGAATATAAGCAAATGTATGTATGTCATATAAACATTTAAACATAAGAAAACACATACATACATGTAAATAGATTCAATGTATAAACATAAACATGTTATAAGCAAAGAGGTCATCAAATAAGCAAATGTATGCTAGAGATCAAATGTATATCATATAAGCAAATGTAAGTTAGAGACCATCAAATGTCGAATACTAGAGATAATCATATAAGCAAATACATGTACAATAAAGATCATAAATCTAGTGTAGGGCCTAATATGAATATCGACTCTAAGTCGAATGGCCATATGAATGAGTACCCTCTCTGATGGATGTGTTGACCCCTGCAGATAAAATTGTGGACACAATGTATTAAATACATATAGTATATTAAATAAATTTTATGAAAGTTATTTTTAAGAATGTACTTGTATTTTTAAATATCTATCTAGATCTATGAATACATATGCATGTACATATACACGTGTATATATAAAAATTTGAAATTCACATTTCCACTGGTAGTAGAATCATCCATAGAGTCACATCAATGTACACAATCTGGAGCAAGGCTAGGAGTGACATGAGGTATGCCCACCTGCAATATATATATATGTATATATATATATATCAGCACATGAATATCTAGTTAAAGCTAAAATTTAAAAATAATTGAAACATGCACATGCACATCATCTGATATTGGATGACCTAAGTCCTCTTTAACGATCATCTCCACCATATGAACCAAATAGTCAAGTTACGAGTCAGCATCTACATCCATCTGATCCATCCCCTATCATGACATAAATGATGAGTGAAGAGGACTATTCAAGTGAGATGGGATCGACGATGATGAACTGATACCAATCAACATCTCACTAAAACCCATAGTTTGTGTAGCAGCCAAATGATCTATAGGTGGATCCCAATGTGCACTAGTGTTGGGCTGAGAGTGATGGTATCTTGTATGTGGACGAACTCCATGTTCCAAATGATATATGACCTCCTATATATTGATCTCATAGTTAGATGTGATGAAGGAATATGCCTCTAAGAGGTCCTCAGCCAAACAATGTAGAGTCATGTGTGATGTATCTCCTGAAATTCCATCGAGCCATGTGGGAGTAGGGATGCTCGATGTTGTATAAGGATCCATGCTAGTCCATTGTGATGGAAATGGTGTGGATTTTGAATTTATAGACCTCAAATACTGACCTACATGATCAGTAGATATCCTAGTGGTGGGAGCTGCAATGTCACCTATAGTGTCAATTGCTTCCTTTTGGGAAGCAACGACAACCTCATCTACTAAGGGGGCCAGAGCTAGGGTGAGAGTAAGAGACCTATCACCACCCAATACCCTAAACATTGGGGCTAGTCTATCTACTTGATGATAGGTGGGCCTCCTGGCAATCCAACTATGCCCTTGACCTATATATGCTGGAAATTCTAGGTAGTTCACTTTGAGGCGCAAATGGACCTCAGCATACAACTGCTAAACAAAATATAATGGAATTTGGTCATTGTTTGGATATTGACCATGTGCTATGAGAAATCATGAGTAGATCAATGGGGCCATAGAACGATCCACACATCTAGTGACCCAATATCCCCTCACCTTATGTACATTTTGATAAAATGGAAAACAAGTATTTTTTTATCATTTATTTGGTCACAACATCCTGTATTTGTTTAAAGGGAACCTCACCATGTACTTCTTCCCGCATGAGAGAAAGAATGGCAGCTACTCTATCAAGGGAATATGCACTAGTCTGTCCAAGTTCATCTCTTAATTTTTCTAGACTATGTAATATTGACATTCATACTTCAAAATATATCCTTGGGTTCGCACCCTCTGCTAATGAGTCTCTCAATTTCTTAGTCTCATTAGTGGTATTTGCAAACAAAGATTATGGAGGTGGAACATCTACATTTTCCATGTTATATATATGTATGTACACCTAAAGGAGCAATGAGACCTTGGTAAATAATATATCTAGATCTAGGGAATAGAAATCTAAAACAATTATAATAATTCATCTAATCATCAATAATATTTTCATACCAATAACAAAAAAAAATTCAACATCTATCATAGTTTTTAATAATCAAAACATTCAAATTACTAGATTGCACACAAAACATAATCTAAGACAGTTCTAAAATTTAAATTTACAAGTGTGCACTCTAGTACAAAATGTGCCATAAAAGACTTAAAAAATCTTGATAAAGGTTGCATCTAAGATTTATTTCCTACAACTAGTAATAAAGGGAAAGCATCATTACTTAACATTGGTGGTCATGTAAAATCAATTTAGTCATTATTGAAGGTACAAATAAGATAAGAAAATGAGAGATGATAAGCTTGTAAATATAATTTCTAAATTATTGAAGCAATATTTTGATAAGGTGGAAACCAAAAAATTAGAAATAAACTTCCTCATATCCATAAAGAAAATTTGATAGGAGGAAGGGACATGCACATAATATTTATCATGAAAGTTACCATACAATGTACAAGAACATGATACTAAGGAATAAAGGTTGCTTATAAGTACACAACAGACCTAGATGAAGATTTAACCCTAGTACAAAAAGAAAGAAATAATGAAAGAATAGGAGAAAATGAAGATTTAATCTTTGTAAATATTTTTTCTATTGCCTCAAATCTTCCACCAATATAAATTGAATTAGTGATTAATCAAAATACTAAACTTTTAAAAATTGAAAATTGAATAAACATTAATACCCTTCACTTTCACCTAATTGAATGATTAGATTGATCACATAATTTAAGTTTTAGTGAATATAGTGAGGTCACATCTCAAATCAACTATCAATTACCTAAATTATCAACTTTTTGAGAAATTTTGTGATTTTGTGAATTTGTGACTTGTAACAAGAATAAAAATGTCAAAAACTACTAAGGTGATATTCTTGTCATGTCATTGTATTGAAAACCCATATTTCACCTGGAATAAGATCATTTGTATGGAATATTAGGTATCATAGATGAAGAAAATGTGATTTCTTTGTTTTGTCTCATCTACCATGGGTATCTTCAAATTTTTTGATCATTCCTCCTACTAACATTTTGTCTAATTTTATCTCAACTCTTGTTTTGACATTAAGGTTTTAAGTTAATATTTTATTTTCCTTTATGGTTTGGATCCTTCTTTTAGTTCTTAATATTTATCTTTTTCCATTCATTTAATGCTTGAATTTAGTTACAAATGATCTACACACCTATTCCAAATATTCCATTTCATGAATTTTATGGGTTTACCATATCTTACATGTCAACTTGTCACAATTTCCTACTCTTGAAATTAAATTTCTACAAGAAATTAAGGAAATTGGGATACCCACCTCCCAATGGTCTTGGAATGGATGTGGGTTTAAATGGAGAAGGATTTCAAAAGGCTCATGATACTTGTGGACCCCTCAAAGGCATAATATATAACACATGAACTCTATTTATGAAATTTGGTCTTTAGTTGTTGGCTTCTAGTATGAATGTGATTTATAAGGTGGAATTCTTAGTTGAGACTCTCAATTTTCCATTGTTGGTTTCTAGTGTTATTAAACAATATGATCCAAGTATTAATCTAATGTTAATTCTTGAAATACGGTATATATTATTCTCATCTTAATTATCACACAACGTTGTCTTAATCAATTTCTCATATGAGTTCCATATTTGTAAATTTTTCTTAATATAAAAACATATTTTATTTCATTAATTAACCTATCTATTATATGTTACAAATAATGCTTTTATTTTAAATTTGAAGTATATAATTCAAAATTAACTAGTAATTCAAGATAGAGTACACAAAATATTTAGTTAAAATAAAATAATATTCTTATTTCCATGAGAGTTATGTAGAATGGTAGCTTGATGTCTTGGAAATATTTCTTTGATGTACTAAGTTTCTATCATTACATTATGAGTGAATCATCTCAATTATATAGCCAAGCACATCCAAAATTTATAGATTGGAAAGCAAAATAATCAGACATTTATCATATATTTATATGTATAAAGTTTCTACCATCAAACTATTTATACTTATAGTTTGTATAAAACTATAAATTTAATCATTATTCCTACTTTATTAAGAATCAATCTAATAAATTTTGACTTCATATTGTATACTTGTTATAAACATCTCATTGTTCCAACCATACATTTTATATATGTTAAAAAATATATAATAAAAAAATACAACTTCTAAATATGATAGTAAATCTAATCAAACATGACCCAAATGTAGGATAAAGACAAGAATCTCAATCTATACCATTATTTTGAGTTTGGTTTAATAGAAATTGTAAAAAATTATAATCTTGAAAAAACAATGAATAAACTAAGGATCATTTTAACAATGGTGAATTAGTGCCTAAGATTGGCCTAAAAAATTATAATATTCAACATTCTCATCACAAATGATATATGAATTTACTAAGGATCATTTGGTTATATATTTTCATATATTTAAAATTTGAATATTTATTACTATAACATTCATTACAATTAAATTTTAAAATAATATTGTAATAATATTATGTCTTTGAAATTTGTTATGTGGATTTTAATGTTATTTTTTAAATTTAAGTTAGAGTAAGTAGAATCTAATGAGAGACAAATTAAAGAGATTCAAGTAATTTATGTTTTCCTTAAAATTACGATTATTGAGATTAAATAGATAATTGTTTGTATTTTGATTTCAAAATTGGAAATAGTTTAAAATTATAGAACCATATTATCCTTTGATACAAAAAGTTATGTCAAGGATTATTTGTATCTTCCTCATAATTATGTTTCACATATTGAATATTTCAGGGAGGATTGTGTGGATGATTTGGAAGTTGAAGCAAAGATTGTTTGAGATTGACAATGAAATATAGGTTGGATATTCTCATATACTCCAAAATCCTAAGAATAGAGAAGATGGTGATTCATATTTTAATAGACCTTATCTTCACTTCTTCTATTCAAATTCAACCTCTCTAACCAATATATTGGATTGCAAAATAAGTAATAGATATGTGAACTTACTCCTAATCCTCCTCCATTTACCCCACCATTAGATATATGCACATTGGTATTCACCTACTCAAGTCTTATGAGACCCTAGGTGGCTTTGTGAATACATCAAAAATATTATGCATGTGATGTCTAAGATTTTAATTACACATGATGGATTTATATATTCCAAGAATTTATAAATGAAGTATATTCATATATATATTTGTTTGAGTGTTTAAAATTAGTTAAAAAAATTCTTTGAGGGATTTATGCAAATATGACATCTTAGAAAGATAATTTCATGTCATTTTGGTGTAGGTCATATAACTTAACTTTTAATTTATCATCTATGGGAATGACATCTTCGAGAAGTTTATAGAAGGCCATTGATGGCCCACTTTTTGAATTAAATTTAGTTATGAATTTGTATTTTTTTGGATGCATATTTAGATTTAAATTTGGAGAGATATTTGGGTGAGGAAAATATCTAATCTAGTTACCACATTTTATAATTTAAAACTTACCTTATTTACTCAAAATTCCTTTGTGGACTCTCTTCTTTTCTTTGAATAAATGGTTCAACATGTTAAAAATTCATTAGATCAAGCAATACATATTAGATTCAACTTATTTAGCCAAAATGAAAGGTTAAGAAGAGGGTTTGCCTCTTTTGCAATTTGATTATTATATAATTCAAGGATCTTGAGAAGAGGGAAGTGAAAGAAACCAAGAGGGTTTGGATTGAGAAGGATTTGGTAAAGCTTGCAAGAATATTGGAAAGGGTGTTCTATCAACATATCAAATCTCCTTGGATTTTAAATTTTACTTGCGATAGTTCTCTTGTGATATTTTATTCCTTTCCTAACTCTACCTTTCTTTGAAAATAATGGTGTTATTATTTTTATGTTATTTTCATGTTTGTTAAATAATATGATTATCACAATTGAATGGAGCCTTAAGATTTTTGGCTAATTCCCTCTTTGTGCATATTTATTTAAAATAATGGACAAGTCTTCTTTATGTTCTTTAAATGGTTTTTGTGACTTTATAAGGGTCTTTCCTTTGGATTTAAGCTTTATTTCCTTATCCAAGGCCTTTATTTAGATCAAGAGATATATTTTATGTATGTTTGAGGAAGCCATATGTGTACCTAACAAGTTCTTCAATGTTTCCATAAATTAATCTTGAGTGTGTATGTGTATGAATCTATTTTTGATTAAGTATAACTTGTAGTCATTGGAATGTAAAAAAATGCAATTGCCAGTTGTAAAGCCAATTTTTGCAAGTAAATGGGTTTGTTTAAAAGGATTTAGAAACTTTCAAGCAAATGGGTTTGTTTAAAAGGCTTTAGAAACTTTCAAGCAAATGCAATTGCAGCTATAAAACCAAATTTTGCATTTAAATGGGTTTGATTAAAAGGCTTTAGAAACTTTCAAGCAAATGGGTTTATTTAAAAGGCTTTAGAAACTTTCAAGCAAATGCAATTGCAACTGTAAAACTAAATTTTTCATTTAAATGGGTTTGTTTAAAAGGCTTTAGAAACTTTCAAGAAAATGCAATTGGCAATTGCAAATCCAAATTTTGCATTTAAATGGGTTTGTTTAAAATGCTTTATAAACTTTCAAGCAAATGCAATTGGCAGCTCTAAAGCCAAATCCCATAGGGCTTTAGAAACTTTCAAGCAAATGCAATTGGCAGCTCTAAAGCCAAATTTGAAATATTTTATGGGTTTATTGAAAAGGCTTTAGAAACTTTCAAGCAAATGCAATTGGCAGCTGTAAAGCCAAATTCCAAAACCTTCACCCTGCTACACCAAAATGGGAGCTTTGAAACAGAGTATATAAACTAAAATGGGAGCTTTGGAATTGGGTATATCAAAATGGGAGATTTGGTCTCATAAAATGACATAATACACACAAAAAAACTATGGAATGTTATCAATAAACACACACAAAATGGATTTGTTCATTTAGGGTTTGAAACTTTCAAATAAATGCAATTCAAGTTGTCATGGCAAAGAAAAACCAACCTTTAAATCTTTGTGGAGGTCGAAGGAGGTCGAAAGTGATGGAAATAGCTCTTGAGGTGGTATGTTGAAGTTATTTTCCCATGAATTCGTTGAACATTCGTCGCTTCACATACTCTAGGAACTCACGTTCAACAGTAAAAAAAAGCATTGTCAGTTTGAGAGTGACCCTTTTTTAAATTCCCTAATTCAAGGGGTTCAAACGAACACCCGTTTGTTCGAACCCATTAAATTAATATTAAAAAATTGACCTTGATAGGGTTCGAACGAATTGGTAGTTCGTTCGAACCATGGGGTTTGATCGAAAACTTGAATGGGTTCAATCGAATCATTGGGTTTGAGAAAACCCCCTAAATTTTGGAAAGCACAAAAATGCCATTTTTCCTTCCTCCTTCAAAGTGTAAACCACTTATGTGGATTCACCCAAGAAGCATATCAGTATATTCTAAAAGAAGAAGAGAAATTGGCAAGAAAGCAAGGAAAAAACAAAGGAAGAGGTAGATAAATAGCAAAGGAAAAGGGCAGCAAAAAAAATTACAACCATGGTAAGGAGCCCAACCCTTCTAAAATTCAAAAAGAGAAAGATGAAACAAGATCAAGACCATACCCTATGAGAGGTAGAGGTGGATATGGAAGAGTCCAAGGAAAAGGCATCCAAGGTATAATGGCGTGAATTTGCACTTGTTTTAAATTCCACATTTACACACCTCCTACCTTAGACAAATTAAATCTGATGATGTTATTCTATGTCCCTCATTTTCCTCCCATCCACTTGGCAATTTCTTTTTGTGTCAGTGGAGGATATTCTATTGGGGATGCTAGTGCAATGTGATGACGTCTGTGTGGGAGGCTACTATCTTGATAGGATTCTTGCCTCTGGAATCTACAGAGGCATTACAACTCTCCATTGGCAATGAATTGTAACATTTCTATGGCCTTGACCAACCTCAAATGGCTCCTTTTAGTCTAATTCCATCTTCAAATTCTATCCCATTGATTCTCTTCAGCTTCTTCATCATTCAAACATTGGACAATTGTTTCTTCACTCTATTCTAGCATTTTCACAACATTCTCACCTCCATTGAAGAAACAAGTTGGTGTTTTATGGACTCAACCTCTTCGTTGTTGAAGAAACATTGACATTTGCAAGATTGTGAGCTCACTCCTCCCATTTTCCTTGAGTGAACATGGTTGAAGGTGATATTGTTCGATCTTTATTTCACTTAGCATCATCATATTGTTTTTATAGCATATTAATGTTTAAAATAGTACATAGTACTTCCATTTCAATACCTTTTGAACCAACAATTTTTGTATGTGGGGTTCTCTTACACTTCTAGGGTTTTGAACCTAAAAGGAGAGAGATACAAAAATATTAATGGTTCACTTAAGAACAAACCCTTGAGATTTCAGTGCAAAGGAGATTGAAATTTAGCAAAGGGGATTTTCTTAAAGGCTAAAAACTGATAAAAGGGTTCACCAACAACTGTAAACTTGGAAAATGCAAAATGTTTGAAAGCACACTATGATATGGAAAAAAACCTAGAAATGCAAATAGATTGTAATAGAAAACTATGAGATTTAAAGTGTGCACCTGGAAATTGGAGAAAGATGGAATGGAGCATTGGAATCCTAAAATTGCTACGTTTTAGGCCAAGTGGGACTCATACGCCAAGCTGGACGACTTAGTCCTACTTTGGATGAACAATGCCGGAACAAGATTTGGAAAAATGGGTACTCAGATCTACAAAAATCTCTGTCAGAATCCTATAGTGGGACTCATTTTCCACTAATGGTGAATCAGTCCACTTTTGAATTTCTAGAAATTCAAAAGTGGAATCTATAGTTCTTGGTCTGCTCTTCTACTCCTTATTTAGATTTTGGTCTAAAACTATCAAATTCAACATGTAGGTGTTCTCCAAGGTTCTCTTAGGACTTTGATAGCTTTGAATGGCTTTGAAAACTTGATGGAAAATTTTCCAATCTTTCTCTTTGACAAATCTGCAACCTAAACCTATAGATCACATGCAAAAAGAGGGAAAAATGATTGTGGGGTTAGTAAATAGAGGTTTTCCCTTGTCAAATCCCCGTTGGGAATTAAACCCTTGAAACGAAATAAATTTGGAAAGAGAATGATGAATGAACAAAAGGAAATGCTACAACTCACCAAACCCTTGAAGTAGAATGCTACAAACATGCAAGTAATGGCTCCAATGGATATAGACTTGAAAATGCTTGAAATGCTTAGAATGCTTGATAGATTGATTGGGGGTGAAATGAGTAGAAAAACCTTATATTTATACTTAATTATGCAATAATTCCTAAAAATACATCATCGCAGGCCAACCATAGATCTTAGAAATAAAAAACTTGCCATAAATTTGAATTAACTTTGAATTTTGAGCCAAAGGGGACTCACTCACCACTTTAGGGAAATGGATCCCACCTAAGGGGACTCATTCACCCAAGATGGTGAATGGGTCCAACCTTAGGCATTTGAGGTGGGTTTCAAAACTTAAATGTTTTAAATGATGTTTATTGGGTTTGTTCTCAAAAATACTCATAAGGCCTGTAGATGCAAAATGGGGCCAATTAAATCATAAGAAATCCCAATTATTAATGAAAATCCTAGAAAAGTGTGAAATTTTGTTACAACACTTTGAAATAGGGCTTGGTAAATGATAAAAAGAGGTTATTTAGGTGAAATACATTAATAAGACCCTAGAAAAGTGTGAAAGTGTGTTACAACACTTCACAACACTTTTGCAAGGTTCAATTAAAATCCTTACTAGTTCACAAGGGCCCAAGACCTAATGTGAATGTGTTAACCACATTACAACACTAACTTGAAAGGAAAAACTAAGCCAAAATTCACAAGAAGGACCCATATGAGCATGAAAATGTCCAAAGATCCATTTTTTTATGCTACATCGAGCCCCCACTTTAGTGAGATGAGAAACTTGCTTCAAACTCACACTAAAGTAGAAAAAAATGCACATCAAAAGGGATCCAAATGCACCCATGCTAGCAAGATGAGACAACAACAATCAAGAGGGGTAATCAAGCCCCCAGGATCAAGATCTTGTATCAAACCAAACATAAGCACTAAGGAACACACATGACAAGGCCAATCATACATTTCCAAAGATGAAAAAGGAGAAAAGGAAAGAAAAGAAAGAAAAGAGAGAATCGGATCAAGCTTCGATTGTTTTTCCATCTTGATGTGGATCAGATCTAGGATGTTTGTATGAAAAACACGTACTCACTCTGAGGTGATGAAACCCATGGCTAGTTGCGAGGTGAGAAGTCCTAAAAGGGTGAGAAACATACACTCATGGCTGGTACGCACTCACACACACGTAGGTGGCTATGGGGAAATTCATGCCTCGGATTGGGCTTCCCACTCAACCATACCAAAGTTATACCTCCTGATAACTTTAATAAGGTGCCATAAAAGAAAATGACTTTTTGAGCTTCATGAGACAAGCAAAACTTTTTATGCTTGGAGCTCATGAACAAATGTGATGGCTCCATAGGCATGCAAGTTGTGTTATGCAAGGTGGCCATATAAAAACAAATGCAAAATGCAACATGCAAAGAATGTTAAAAGGATTCTTTCTTAGTTCATGCGAGCTCTTTAACTTTGGGAATATTGTGCCTGATGTCTCGAAGAGAGGACCAATCAAAGAATAGAAAATTTGCAACTTAGGGGATGCAATGCATCACATCAATCCACCAAGAGGAATGCAATATGCTAAGATAGATTGCACTCATGAAGGACACTACACCCAATGTCATCCACAAAGTGGCAAATGTATCATATGAAGTAAGAAGGCTACACTAAGAACCATGATAATTAAAAAATGCAAAAGAATAATACCAGTGTATGCCCCCACTTTAAATGAATTACTACACACCATCCTGTGAGCAATTACTTTAAAGTAGCAAATGAAAAATGAAAACAAAGAAGACATGAGAGCCAACTTGGAAAGCCCTATGCCAAGTCATATGTTTCTGAGTAAAGATGCATCATGCGAGATAAAAAGAAAAGGGAGGGGTTGCCACCAAAATGAAAACACTGATCACATAAGGGATTTATAGATTTGGGGTCAATATGTTCGTTGCTGCAATGTTTTGTAAGGAGATCAAAATAGTCATCAACCCCAAATACATAGAACTAGAAGAATGACACAAAAAGAGCGAAAACAAAGAAAAACCTTATGGGTCAACATGGAAGAGACATAGGGTGTCTCAATGCTTTGAGTCATCCCCAAAATGAAAACACAAGAGAAATGAAAAAAGAGAAGGAAAAAGAAAAGGAAAAGATTTTGGGTAAACATGAAGGAGGCACGAATGTCTTGATGCCTTGCATCATCCCCAAAAGGAAAACAAAAGAAAAGGAAAAGGAAAAGGAAAAGAAAAAGAAATCCTTTTGGGTCAAGATGAAGGAGACATGGATGTCTCAATGCCTTGCGTCATCCCCAAAAGGAAAACACAAGAAAAGGAAAAGGAAAAGAAGCGAAAGCGTTGCATGACATAGAGAAGAATGAAGGTACAAATAGAAGAATGTCACAAAGAGAGAGAGAAAATCAAACAAAACATTATGGGGGGATCACATTGCACACATGCAATCACACAAAAGAAAATGAAAAGGAAAATGTGAAAGACTAGTAGGGTAAATGTAAGTCAACCATCAACCAATTCATTCGCCTTCCAATCATGTTCATTATATTTCAAAGGTGAACAGCTAGCTAAAGGGACAAGAGAAAGTGCCAAACTAGGAGAAGTACCAGGTTCATGACTCTATATAGGAGATGTCTCAATTAAGCTCAGGGAAGAGGAAAATAATGTATTCAATTCATGATGCACCTCTTTGAAAATTTTAGTTGTTTCCTCATCGTCGTCCAAGTTAATCACAATAGGAGGATGAATGATAATATAGGATGAAGAGTGCAACTCTTGTTGTGATTTTTGTATTGGATCACTTTGTGGTAGGCGGGGAGGAGGATTATCATGCATTGCTTTGGTCAAGTTCAGATTTTTATTTTCACTATTAGGTTCATGTAACTTGTGAGTGAGTGCACAATGACTACGTCTACACTCTCGAGCACTTCTATTTCTTTTGGTTTTATTTTGAAGTTGTGTTTTTGTAAGAGTCGGCTGATCAACTATAGGTTGCTTTTCATCCCTAAGGGGAGGAATGAAAGAAACCATAGGAGGTTGGTCATCCACTTTCTCTTTTTCCTTGTAAACTTGTTTTATTTGAGAAGGAATGATGTGGTTGTTGTCATTGTCTCTTGGTATTTTGGATGATGTAGGTGAAGTTTATGTTGTTGGTTAGTCTTGGTTGTGTGGTTCTTATTTAGGTTCAATCATGGTTTCATCAAGTATGGGAGGTTTGGAAGTGGAAGGGGACATGTTTCCTAGGGATAATTCGGCTATTTTCTTTGCTTTGAATTTTTGGTAAGATATGAAAAAGAAGTCTTGTAATGGCATTATAGGTTCCATGGGCTCAGGCCAAAAGGCTTCCAAGGAAAAGTTTCCTTTGGAAGTCAAGGGGTTAAAATCGCTATGGTGAATGGTGAATATTTCATTGTCAAATTGAAACTTTAAACATTTGTGTACAACCGAGGGGACAACTTTCATTGAGCGAAGCCATGGATGGCCTAGCCTCAAATGAAATTGTTCTAACTACGAGATGATAAAGAATGTGACATCTAAGTTTTTTGGTCCTATTTGTAATGGAAGGGTGATCGATCCTATCGTAGGGCAAGCAAAACCATTGTGCATCTTGATCCATGCTTTCGATTTATCATAGTCATCTTGATAAAGTTTATGCAATACTAAAAATTCCCTGGTAATCACATTCTCTCCACAAGCAGGATCTATTAGTATCCCATTAGTGGGCTTGTCGTAGATACGACCAACTATGTAGAGAGGACCATCGGGTTCATTTTTAATTATATCCTTAGAGGAGAAAACAATATCAAGAGGACTCTTAGGTTGGCCCTTACGAGGGATAACATCTATTCATCCATAGGATTAACATTGATATCATTTGGGATAGGGTCATTATGTTCATCATCTGTATCAACATTCATCACATCATTTTCTGTAGTTTCGCTAGCTTTGACAAATGAAATATTATGCTTACAAATTGGATTAGTGAAAATTTGTAATTTTTGGTTCAGAGGGGCAACAAACTTATTGGCTTGATCACTAACACCTGCAACGAATAGACAACCAAAATCAATGAGGTCTTGCACAAGATGTTTAAGACGCTTGCAATGTTTCGTGTCATGTCCATTTTATCGATGATAGTGGCAATAAGCATTTGATTTAAAGCTCGGGGGTAAAGGCTTAGCAGGATCAGGTGTTTTGATGGGATGCAAGGTAATCATTTGTTGTTGTAAAAGTTGGGACATTGTGTTATGAAGGGTGTCGGGTAAGGGTGTGAATTGTCTTTTCAGATCTCGACAACTAAAGGGCACTGAGGTTTTAACAACTGCTATTTGGTTATTCACATTTTGAGTTGTTGGCTGAGGAGGATTAAATTGAATGAACCCTTTATTTTTCTTTCTAAATGGTTGGGAATTGTTTTTGTTGGAAGGCTTAGATTTCTCAATTCGGCTAGAAGTGGACCTTGTATCTCGACTACTAACCGAATTTTGATAATCACAAAGGGTAGTACACAAGTGCATGAAGGATGGGAATTTTATCATAGTTATCTTGTCTTGAAGTTTAGTTTGCAAGTTTTCTATAAACATCTTTTGAAGGTGTGGGTCAAGGACCTTGACATCGATTTGGGAATAAAGTGATTAATATTGTGAGATAAAATCAGTTATCTTTTCATCCTCATTTTGATTGCATCTCATCAAATCAGCCATGATTTTCTTTGGAGCCATTTGCACTCAGAAATGGGTTACAAATGCATCAACAAGTTCATTAAATGAAAAAATTGAATTATTCAGTAAGGAAGAAAACCTTTCCAAGGCAATATCTTTTAAGGACCTAGGAAAGAGTTTTGCCAAAAATTTATCATCAAGGACAAAGTCGATGCATAAGGTGTTATAGGCATTGACATGGTTAGAAGGATCTCCCTTCCCTCCATATTTCTCAAATATAGTCACCTCTACACCTTATGGCATCGATGTTTGCAATATCTCCAAGGATATTGGACTAATTTTGACATAGTATGTGGGTGGGCCATTATGGTTTTGGTTTATTGTGGAGATTTTCTTATGCATGGATGAAATAGTTTGGAAAAGTTGTGTTATGAGAGGATCAATACAATTGGTATGAGGTGGAAGTGAAAGCGGTGATAGAGTGTATGTAGTAGTAGGACAAGTGAATGGAATGCTTATAGGCAGTAATGTGGTAGAAGATAGAACTTGTGATGCCACATAGGAACTGAGGATGCTAGTAGGAATACCCAAGGAAGGAATCACATTACTAACTTGTTGCATTTTTGTTGTGATTTGAGGAGTGGTATAGATAGTTATAAAGGCTAGCATTGAGGGAGGAGGAACTTGAGTTCCTCCTTGGTTGGCAAAATTTTTTGTTGGTATAGGAGCACTATAGGTTGAAGGAAGATGTCTTCCAAAGATTTAAACTATGTTTTTCATAAGTTCAAGGCCTTCTTCACTTTTAAGCATGTGGTGAATGTTTTCTATGGTAGGAATTGTAGTAGCAAAAATGTTTTCAAGGTTGACTTGGTGTTGTAGGTTGACTAAGTCCTCCTGAATTTGAATGATTTTCCCTTATGGGATATCATTAGTCCTTGGTTCAACATGCATGCTACCTGAAGGCAAAGAGTTGTTAAGGGTATTATCCATGCCTAGTCTACTAGTGTCAATACTAGGAGTGGAAGCTCTAGATAACCCAAGATCCACAATGAGTGTGTTATCACAGGATTCCATGAGTCTCAAACTTCTTCTCACTATGGTATTAGCAATAGGACACAAAAAACTGATGCAAAGGCTACTAAATGTGAGATGGATGCAAATGCAATGTAAGCTAACAAGAATGAACTGCTTAAAACTAAAATTCTAGAAAGCAAAACTAAAATACAAAAACAACAAACAAAAACTCAGAAATTTAATTGTAAATGACAAAAAATGCAGTGCAAAATGTGCAAAGGGACTAATTCACCCTAAGTGGCGAATGAGTCCTAGTATTAATTTTTTTGAAAATTTTCAAAAAATTAAAAAAGAATTTTATGCTTTTTATATTTTATGATGTAAATATGATGTGAAAATGCAAAATTTTAGTGATTTTTAATGAGATGTAATGCAATAATGCAAGTTATATGAGGTTTTTACTAATGCAAATTTTTGAAACCCTATAATGCAAATTAAACAATGCAAAATGCAATGCAATGTTAATGTAAGCTAAATATAGGATATAAATGCACTCCAAATCAGAAATATGATGCTCTAAAGGCAGGTTCACCAAAATAAACCAACAATTTTTGTGTGTGGGGCTCTCTTACACTTCTAGGGTTTTGAACCTAAAAGGAGAGAGATACAAAAATCTTAATGGTTCACTCAAGAACAAACCCTTGAGATTTCAATGCAAAGGACATTGAAATCTAGTAAAGGGGATTGTCTTAAAGGCTGAAAACTAATAAAGGGTTTTACTACTAGGTGTAAACTTGGGAAATGCAAAATGTTTGAAAACACACTATGATATGCAAAAGACCTAGAAATGCAAATAGATTGTAACAGAAAACTATGAGATTTAAAGTGTGCACCTGGAAACTAGAGAAAGATGGAATGGAGCTCTGGAATCTTGAAATTGTTGCTTTTTAGGCCAACTAGGACTCATATGTAAAGTTGGGCGACTTAGTCCTGCTTCAGATGAACAATAGTGGAATAGGTTTCAGACAAATGGGTACTCAGATCTGCAAAAATATCAGTCACACTCCTACAGTGGGACTTATTCACCACTAATAGTGAATCAGTACACTTCCATATTTCTAGAAATTCAAAAGTGGAATATGTAGTTCTTGATCTGCTCTTCTACTCCTTATTTAGATCTGGGTCCGAAACTATCAAATTCAACCTGTAGGTGTTCTCCAAGCTTCTCTTAGGACTTTGACAACTTTGAATGGATTTGAAAACTTGATGGAAACTTTTCCAATCTTTCTCTTTGACAAATCTACAACCTAAACCTGCAAATCACATGCAAAGAGAGGGGAAAATTATTGTGGGGTTAGTGAATAGGGGTTTTCCTTTGTCAAGCCCCATGTTGGTAATTAAACCCTTGAAATGAAATGAAACATGGAAAGAGAATGATGAATGAAAAAAAGGAAATGCTACAACTCACCAAACCCTTGAAGCAGAATGTTGCAAACATGCAAGTAATGGCTCTAATGGATGTAGACTTGAAAATGCTTGAAATGCTTAGAATGCTTGATATATTGATTGGGGGTGAAATGGGTAGGAAAACCTTATATTTATACTTAATTATGAAATAATTCCTGAAAATAAATCATCATAGGCCAACCTTAGAACTTAGAAAATAAAAATTCACCAGAAATTTGAATTAACTTTGAATTTTGATCCAAATGGGACTCATTTGCCACTCTGGGTGAATGGATCCCACCTTAGGGGACTCATTTGCCACTCTAGGTGAATGAGTCCCACCTTAGGGCACTTATTCACCCAAGATGGTGAATGGGTCCCACCTTAAGCATTTGAGGTGGGTTTCAGGACTTCAAACTTTTAAATGATGTTCAGCAAGTTTATTCTCAAAAATACTCATAAGTAAGGCCTGTAGATGCAAAATGAGGCCAATTAAAGCATAAGAAACCCTAATTATTAATGAAAAGCCTAGAAAAGTGTGAAAGTTTGTTACAACACCTTACAACACTTTGAAATAAGGCTTGGTAAATGATAAAAAGAGGTTATTTAGGTGAAATACATTAATAAGACCCTAGAAAAGTGTGAAAGTGTGTTACAACACTTCACAACACTTTTGCAAGGTTCCATTAAAATCCTTATTAGTTCACAAGGGCCCATGACCTAATGTGAATGTGTTAACCACATTACAACACTAGCTCAAGGAAAAACTAAGCCAAAATCTACAAGAAGGACCCAAATGAGTGTGAAAATGTCCAAATATCCATTTTTCTATGCTACACCTTTCTTTATCGTATATATCCTATCATTGCTATACTAGTTGTCCATGGAGGTGGAAACACCAATCCGAGGGACTGACTGTGATAGTCCTATATACACAACATCAACATTTTTTTGTCTTGTGTGTGTAGGTTGGTCATGGAGTGAATACTTTGAAGATATCAACTCGTGGGTATGAAGGTGCAATTTCCTCACCCTCTTTTTTTTCAATTCATAGATTAGATGAAGTTAAAGTATTCGCGTTATTCACCTATCTAGTTTCTTTTTGCTTTCTATTATTCCATTAAATCATATTTGTCAAGTCGCTAGTAGGTTTATTCAGCCTTTAGATAGTACTTTACACTTGTTTGTATGGATGCTAGCACCCAACTAAGGTGGAAACACGTCACACTGTCATCCATGCCCTACATTGGAGTCCTCTGGCAGTGAGTTGCCTAAGTTGTAGTCTAGACTCTAGGAACTCGCACACCTAACTTCCTGAACCTCTCGGGTTGGAAAAATGAAAGAGGTTAATCAATTTTCCTTCCTTTTCACCCTTTCAAACACCAAAGTTGTCTCAAACAATTCCTTACTATGAGGTAGATTAGGGTAGCTGATTGTTCTAGACCCTCCCGTGACCTAGGGTCCTGAACAGTCGACCCCCCTCTATATTTTGGTGAACTCAACATGAATTGCTTTAGTTCTATTTCATAGTGTTGAAGGAGTATTCTCTCATGTTCTAGGTGTGTTGTATGTGTTTGCATTACAGGGTGCCTTGCCTTGCAACCCAACCTATGACCCCTAGCGGTGTAGCTAGAAGAGTCCCTAAATATTGTGAAGTGAAATCTAGAATAGGTCACTATCTAATTATTAAATGGTTGGCGGATTCTGAGAAATTCCTTTTCGATGTATGTAGAAGATGCCTTCTTTCATGCATCTTCCCATCCCATTTTTTGTAGCCTGCAAATGGGTCTCCTACAATAACCTTTACATCATAGGAATTGTTGATGAATTCTCATAAAGAACCCTCTCCTCTGTGCACTCCCACTCGTATCAATGGGAATATCATGATTAGCATCTTCATTGATCCTACATTCCGAGTTAATTTTATTACATAAGAGATTATGCTAATAAAAATTTTACATAAGGATGGGTATGATGAATCTAAGAGCACGATACATACACATGATGGACTTTCTATCCCTCCTATTGGTTCTATCACTGTTTCACTTCTAGTTGGGCCCAAGACTGTGAATGCCCTTTTCGATACTATCCCAGAGTTTGACTTGTTTAAAGTGAAGCTACGCATTCCTTGGCTAGTTTCCATGAATTTAATCCCTTCAATGATCCATAAATGTTTAAAATTCTCTCATGAGGGCTCTATGCACGTTTTGCACGACACTGGGTACAAACCCCTGGTGTCATGTGGGGCTTATTCATTAGATAACTTATGGCCTACCCCTATTAGTCTACTTCCTCCCAAGATGAACATATTGTATCACACTTACATAAAATACAAGAATGGGGATGTAGCACCAAAAGTGACCTATACTCCTCCCTATGCTATTTCGATAAAGGATTGCATGATAGTGCATCATCAGGCTACCTCTACCTCTCAAAAGGAAAAGGAGAGTCCACTCAAGAGCTTTCTCCTTCTTCCTCTATTGTTCCACCTACTTTTTCCTCCTGTCCTACTATGGTGCCCTTGGCTTCAACCCCTATGCATCTCTTGGGGATTCTGATGGTGCCCGCTTGGGGGAAGGCCAAGCATCAGGTGTTTGAGCTTCTTTTCTTGCCGAAGGTCCCTTAGCCCATTATGTATGGTAAGGGGAAAGGTCCCCATGGAGTAGATTTTGTGTCTCGGCCTCTGTGACTTCCTACTACTCTTGTCCCTAGGGTAGCGAATGGGAAGAGACATGTCGATGAGGTGCTTGAGTATGCTTCTCCACTAGTTGTGGTATTCGTTCCTACATCTCTTCCTCCTATCTCTATCTAAGAGTCACTCCCTCTGGCAGCAACAATTGTGATGGAAACTCCCATGACAAAATAGGAGCCTCTTGCTCCTCCTCAAGTTGTAGCCTCTAGCTCTCAAAGCCAAAGAAACCACATTGTACATGAGCGTAAACACAAGACGAAGGCTTTAGATGCCAAGTAGGTTGCATTGCAGAAGGAGGATGGGGAGCCAGTATCTCCTTTTTCAACATCCTCTATTGTGTCCTCTTTTACCCCTTTTGATTTAGTTCCCATCACCTCAATCTTTCTTTTGGCTCCCCCTACAAGTGTGGATGACCCTCACCCTAAAAGGGTGCAAGTGTTCATCGCTCCATCGATTGAGCCTCCACTCTTGATGTACCTTCTAGATATTTTTCCTTTTCCAAAGCCTATGGATATGTCGAATACCTCAATGGTGTTCGTTGTTCTTTTTTCTACTTCTTCCTTGCCTTCTAATTCATCTGTATGGATCTCGCATCCTTTGATGAAGCGCAAGTTGAAGGATGACCCTACTTCTTACAGGGGTCAAAAGAAGGGATCGCCTTCTTTGGAAGTTGGTTTTTCTTTGGCTTGTGTTGTGCTAGTGACAAAGGAAACCCCGACATCCCCTAAGTTCATCACTATCCTCAAGTATTTCAATGAGGTTATTAGTGGATATCGAGTGCATCCTTTGTTGCTTGCTCAATTGACACATGGCACTCCCATTAAGTGCATGTTCAACTCAGTAGACAATGTCCCAACTCTGTCAGTGATTTTTACAAAATCAATTATGTTTACCTCACAAGAGTTTAGCAAAGAAGACCTCGAGGGGCCCTCTTCCTTATTTATTGTCATAGGAGAGTCAAAGGGTGTTCCCCTTGCTATCCTTCCCTTGCAAGCTCATCTGCCTTCCCCTTACAATGATCTAGATTGAGAGAACGATGACCTCTTGGTTGATGAGGACTACGAGGGAACCTCTTCTTTATTTTTAGATTAGATTGTGTGTGTTTTGTGTTTCCCTCATGCTTGTTTTATGTGTTCCTAGAGGACCCTTCTCACCCTTGTAGGTTGTTGGATATAGGAGTATTTTGTGTCATAAACTTCTTCTATTTTTCACATCATTCTTCCTCTCTTGTGCCTTGATTTTCAATAATTGGGGATGATGCAAAGTGTTGGGGGCATTTAGGCCTCCCTTCCATGTTGAACCAAATTTTTAAATTTTTATTTTTATTTTTTCTTCATGTCCCTTTCTTCACATGGTTTGATATGGTAGGGGATTGATGACATTTCATATATATTATTATGCTATATTTATCTATTTATATCTATGAGTAGCTCTGACCCTGAAATATCAGATCCCCTGTCTCTTGATGTCTTTGTTTTTTCTTACGTTGCATTTTTTTTTTCTCCCTTCTTTGCTTGCTTTGTGATGTTGTGGTGCCTATATGTTGTCCCTCATGAGTGTGGCAACATTTCCATGTTTACGTCTTGCCATGTATCACAGACCACAACATCACTTTCTTCTCTCTCCTTAGGATGTCGCATGCCTTTATGTTCAACATGCAAAATACTAAGTGGGGTTATCATACTTCTTTGATTTTCCAAAGGTGTATTCGGTGGCCAAAAAATCCCTCATTGAAAATTGTCTATTTTTCAAAAATATGCATTCTTCAATAAGGACCCCTAGCAAAACTTTTTCTTTCATCACAGATTCATAAAGAAAGAATCTAAAAAAATTCCTTTGAGAAGGGATTACTTTTTCTAATGAATAAGTTTGAAAACATACCCTTGCGAGGGTGTATTCTTCCTTTTGAATTCCTTGATGAAAGAGATCTTTCGAAAGGATTCCTTGATACTAGAAGCATCTGCATCTCCTTTCAAACGGAGTGTCCCTTGAGAAAACCCCTTTTTCTTTTGAAGGGTCCCCAAGTGACCCCTTTGAAAGCTTCTCCTTCAATTATTGGATGTCTGCATCATTGTTTGTCTTCCTGTGTGGCTTTTTTCTATCTAACATGTTTTGTCTATCGATTAACATGTTGCTTTGCAAGATCAAGCACTTATGAAGCTTCTTTTTCAATCAAGCTTGGAAGATCGAGGACCTCAAACTTTTCTTGTAAGACTAAGCACCTATAAGGGCCCATCAGACTTTGCAAAGCCTTTCACATTTGGACTCCCTTAGGATCAAGCACCTGGGGTGACTTGTCTATAGGACTGAGCACCTACATAACCTTTTTTTCACCTTCCATAGGTCTAAGGGCTTGTGGCACATTTTTTTCAACTCTCCTCAAGACCAAGTACCTATGGAGCCATCTCCTCTTCTTGTTCTTTCGAGTGTTTCAGATTGCATTTTTCTTCCTCAATGGTTCAGGTATACATTTCTCAACTTTCACTCTACTTCACCATGTATTCACTGACACTTATGCTCACTAAAGTGGGGGAAAAATGTAATGGCATGAATTTTTACCCCTTGCAAATTACACAGTTACACGCTTCTTACCTTAGACAAATTAAATCCGGTGATGTTATTCCACATCCCTCATTCATCTCTCATCCACTTAGCAGCTTTTTTTTGTGTCAGTGGAGGATATCTATCAAGAATGCTAACACGATGCGTAGACGTCTACATAGTGCACTATCATCCTAATATGATCTTTCCTCTAGAATTCATAGAAGCATTACAAATCTCCATTGGCGATGAAGTGTAACATTTTTGTGCCCTTGACTAACCTCAAATGGCTCCTTTTCCTCCAATTTCATCTTCTAATTACTATCTCATTGACTCTCTTAAGCTTCTTGATCATTCAAACATTGGAAAACTCTTTCTTCACTCTCTTCATAGAATTTTCACAAAATTATCACCTCCATTGAAGCATCAAGTTTGTGTTTTTCAAACTCAATCTCTTCATTGTTGCGGCAATGTCGATATTTGCAAGCTTGTGAGCTCACTCAGGTTCTCCCATTTTCCTTGAGTGCATGTGGTTGAAGGTGATATTGTTCCATCTTTATTTCACTTAGCATCATCATATTGTTTTCTTAGCATATTGTTGTTTACCATGGTTCATATTTCTTTTGTTTTAATACCTTTCTTTATCGCATTTCTCCTATCATTGGTATATTGGTTGTTCATGGAGGTTGAGACACCAAAGTGGGGGACTGACTGTGGCAATCCTCTATACACAACCCCAATATTTTTCCATCTTGAGTTTGTAGGTTTCTCATGGTGTGAAGACATTCAAGATATCAACTTGTGGGTAGGAAGGTGCACTTTCCTCACCCTATTTTTTGTCAATTCATAGATTAAATCAAGTTAAAAAGTATTCTTCTTGTTATTCAACTATCTATTTGCTTTCTTCTTTTTATTATTGCATTAAACCATATTTTTTAGGTGGTTAGTAGGTTTCTTCAGCCTTTATATTGTACTTTACACTTGTTTTCCATATAGACGCCAATGCCCAACTAAGATGCCAATGCACCACCTATTTTTTGTGACCCGCATTGGAGTCCTCTGGAAGTGAGCTACCTAAGTTATAGTCTAGACTATAGGAACTTGCTCACCTAACTTCCTAAACCTCTTGGATCGACAAAAGGAAAGAGATGGATTATTTGTCCTTCCTTTTCACCATTTCAAACATCAAACCTATCTCAAACAATTCCTTAGCATGAGATAGATCAAAGCAACTAAATTTTCTAGACCCTCTCGTGACCTGGGGTCCTAAGCAATCGATCCCCCTCCTCTACACAAGGTACCTATTCCACTTATGGAAATTCAAGCCATAAATTTTGTGAATGACCATAATGTAGACCAGAATGATCAAGGAGAATAGGGATTGCAATTGCACACATAACAAAAGGGGATACTAGTCAAGAGGTTCTAGAAATCAACTAGATGAACCTGAGAGAGGAGAAACACTTATGATGAAGAAGACATTGTTGAAACCATCCAAAAGAGAAGATGAACTTTCCTAAAGAAAAAATTTGTTTAGGAAAATATGTAAGTTGGGTGGTGATAAGACTCTTGAAAAAAAATGTGGTTCTAGTTATTACATTTCAAAATTTTGATTGTTCTAATGGTCATATGCAAGCTAGGATTTGTTTGTTCCTGCATCCAGGGTTCACCATAGGGGTAAAACCTTGTTTAAACCTTGATAGTTCAAATACCTTAGCCATTTTTCTATTTGTTCACTAACTTATGCTAGGAAGTTGTTGGTTCCTTAAGTTACAAATAGAGTCATTGAAGTCATGCATTTACCAACCCCAAAGTCCTAATCCTATCGGTTTCATCCCCTTTAAAATATTTTTTAAGTCTTGCTTGTGAGCCATAAAATATTTCCTCGAAAAATCTAATGTCTTTTTTCCTAGGTCTATTTCTAAGGTTTGTTTTAAATATTTTTTGACTTAGTTAAATGCCCTCATCTTGAGTCATAACTTAAAGCATGTGTGATAAAATTTCTTTAAGTTAAGCATTTCTTAGTCCCACATAATAGGTGTTCATTCTTTATTGTTCCCCGCTAGTCCGCACTGAATAAAATATTCAATAAAAATTATTTGCGGTGGTATGGGAGAGCACCACATGTCTATTTTGTAGAGTGGTCTACGACAGGCTCTACAAAGCTTTTGGTGGGCCCTATGATTTGAAGGTTCTATGGGTGCCATGTGGCACCATCCTAGTCATTCCTCACCATTCTACAAGGGCATATCTCTAAAGACTTTGGTTGACTATGGGGGTGTGGGAAGATTCCAAGTGGCAATATTTCAACCATTCGATGGAAGATTAAAGCAAGCCAAGGTTTTTACTAAGTATGGAGGCATACAAAGGGAGGTTAAATAGTGCACATCTTCGACATGTGGCATCATCTAGAAGCCTTCCCCACCATTCTGCATGACTTGATCTACTACCTAGAGCATGAGCGTGGGGGAACAGGGAGAGGACATGTCAACTCCATTCGCATTCCCAAATAAAGTGGGGTCCATGATGGCATGTAGTAGGCTCATATACATAGCAAAATTTCATTGGCTCAAGACCCTAGTCAAAGATGGTCAAGTTTTTCAAACTTTATTTACTCCAACTCAGTCATTCAAGTGTACAGATCATCACCAAATCAATGGTTGAAATTCAAAATTAAAGAAATGGGTAGTTGAAAGTGTTATGATTTCTACAAGTGAATAGTAATGGTAAACAAGATGCCAGAAATCCCAAATTTAATGTTTTTTCAATAAAATCTAGTTTAAATGCTCATTTCCAAATTATCAAAGCATTTGAAAGTATCCAAAGATTAATTTATGTGAATAATGAGGTCTCTATGTCGTGAACTAGGGTTTTCGTCATTCATACACCTGTAAGTCATAATTTTCTCTTCCTTTCTCAAATTTTATGCAAATTCGTGTGCAATTGCTAGTTTTAAATCTAAGATAGTGTTCTAGGGTTGTTGTATGCTTGAATTGTGTTGTTTATGTTCACTCCTTTCATAATTTTCCCTAGTTCTACCTGTAATTATGTCAAAACCCTATAAATCATTGTTAAAACCATAGTATTTTCCAAATTACTATCAAAATGTCACCTCCTAAAGCACAATCCTCTGGTTCCACCCCTGATAAAAAGGGATCCCTCCATGACGACTTGCTATCCTAATTGTGTGGTTCAACTAATGATAGGATCAAAAGTAGGATAATATTACATGGCCTAGGAGTTGATAAGGTTTTGGTAGACAAGTAATATGAAATTGGAGATGTTGAAATGAAAATCTATGGAGGGGAGTTATTCAAGTATTGGTACAAGAAGAGAAATGCCCTGGTACGAAGCTACAATTATTGGAACCTAGATTTAGGAAATTTGGTCATCCCAAATGTGTACCTATACATTTATATTCTTAAAGCAATAGCGGCCAACTATGATGAGAACATTAGATTGGTGAGGACATACAAAGGGGTTGAAATGGAAAAATTAGATAGATAGTTAATCATTGATGTTTTCAACTTGAACCCTAGTGCTACTAAACCTATTAAATCTTAAAGCATTGAGAAATGGATATGATAAAAATAAGAGTACCTATAGGATAATGTTGTTACCAATATTTTGGGTAAAGGACAAGAAAAGAAACATGGTCAGACTCACCTTTCCAGAGCAGGAGCCTTTTTGAATTGATTGTTTTGAAGGCTATTTTGTCAAAACTTACTATACTCTCTACTAGGTTCTAAGGTTTAACCCTTTGCAAAGGATTCTTATTTCTCTCATGTTTATGGTAGAAAATATTCAAAATTTGATGGTGAATGAAGAGTATGATTTTTCCACTTACCTATGAGATGCCATTCACAAAGCATTGGTGGTCATCAAAGAAGGAGGAGCTGGTGTGAATTTTTGGCTTGTTGACATCAATGACAACCCCAACTAATCAAAGTACCACCAATTGACATTAATGACAACACATACATAGGCTTCTTGACATCAATGACAACACCAACTACTCATGTTTGCAACAATCTCCCCCTTTTTCATTGATGGCAACACATGATGTGAAAAACCATCAACAACAATAAATAGCTCTAATCACCAATATACTGCTTAATTATTATTTCTTTCTCAACTGATCCTTTTACATTACTCTCTCTATCCTACTCTCTCTAGTACTCTCTCTCTCTCCCCCTTACTTAACTGATCCCCCTTTTTTTACATATCTTTTTCTCCTTTACTTTTTCACATTACTCTCTCCCCCTATGGCACCACTGGAAAAGGGCAACATGTTTTCATCTCTTTCCCCCTTTGAAATGCTTTCTTTCTTTATTGCTATGCATACTCCCCCTTAGGAGAATACAACAAACTATCTCAACCATCAAACACTACACAAATACTCTAACACATCAAACAAAGGAATACACCAACCTACACCAATACTTACTCCCCCTGATTGCAACAACCAACAAAACCACTACCTACTCCCCTTGAGAGGTAACATCCAACATCAATCCAAAACAAAGAATGAGCCTTGAATTCCACTAGATTGATACATATCCTTATGCATGTAGTTCAAAGGAGGGGAAATAACCCCTAACTTCTCCCAAAGATACTTAAAAGTATCCTTAGGAAGATCCTTAGTGAATATATCAGCAACCTGATCCTTTGTAGGAACATACTCAAGCTTCACTTCATTTGAGCTACAACCTTCTCTCTCAAAAAGTGATATTGGATTGAGATATTTTTTTCCTTGAGTGTATCACCAAATTCTTTAAAATGTTAATAAAACTTGTATTATCACAAAAGATAGAAATTGGTTCATCATATACCACTCTAATATCCTTCAAGGTTTTCCTCATCCATAATACCTGTGTGCAACAAGATGTTGCAATGTATTCTACCTTTGTAGTAGATAAAGATATTGAGTCTTTCTTCTTGCACAACCAAGAAAACATTCTACATCCAAGAAAGAATGCACCACCACTTTTACTTTTCATGTCATCAACACAACCTGCTCAATTAGTATCTGTATAAGCACTCAAAGAAAAATTATTATCCTCTAGATACCACAAACCTTGTTCTAGAGTTTCCTTCAAGTATATGAATATCCTCTTCACTCCAGTGCAACATGTGAATCTTTAGGATCTTCTTAAAATCTATCCACAAGACAAATTGCATGCATGATATCTAGTCTAGTACCAGTTTGATATAACAGTTCTCCAATCATTGATCTATATTTGCTCTGATCAACCTAAGGAGATTCATCATTCTTACTTAAAGCTTGCAACCAGTAACCATAGGAGTACATACCGATTTAGAATCCTCCATTCCAAACTTCTTCAACATTTATTTAACATACTTTGATTATGAAATGAATATACGTTTCTCTATCTAATTGATTTGTAGCCTAGGGAAGAAATTCATCTCCCCAAACATAGACATCTCAAACTATTTTTTCATCTCTTCTACAAATTTCTTACACATAGCTTTATTTCCTCCAAAGATTATATCATCAACATACATAACCACAATCAATATTTGACCTTTTTCAACTTTTAAATAAAGATTACTATCTACAGTACCTTTACTGAAACCTTGTTGTATCAAGTACTTATCCAACCTTTCATACCAAGCTCTAGGAGCTTGCTTCAATCCATATAGTTCCTTCTTCAATCTACAAACCATATCCAATTTGTTTTATAAATGAAATCCTTTTGATTGTTCAATGTATAGCTCTTCTTCCAACTCAACATTCATTGAAGTAGACTTCACATCCATCTAATATACCTTGAAATATTTATGTGTTGCAAAATCCAAAAAACATTATGATAACTACCATTCTTTCCATTGGAGCAAATGTCTCCTCAAAATCCATTCCTTCAACTTGTGAGTAGCCCTTACACACAAGCCTTGCCTTGTTTCTTACTAATTTTCCATTCTCATTTAGTTTGTTCCAGAATACCTACTTATTTCCAATCACATTCTTGTTTGCTGGTCTTGGGACAAGTTCCCAAGTTTGGTTATTTTCAATCTACATTAATTCTTCTTCCATAACCTTGATCCAGTACTCATCCTTGCACGCTTTAATCACTGTTTCAGAGCCTTTCTCTAATCTCACATCCATCATCTTGAAACATAATATTATATCCTTTTCTACACATTTTTCCAACACTCAAGAGGTTATGTCTCAAACCCTTAACATAAAGAACATCATTTGTATTATGCTTGCCATCAAAACTAATTGAACCTTTTCCACATATCTTAGTAGATGTAACATCACCAAAATTTACTAGACATCCTTCATATTTCTCAATTTTAACAAACTTACTTTTTCCACCAGTCATATGGTTTGAGCATCCACTATCAATAATTCAGTAGTTCTTCTCCTCTCTAGCATGAAAAGCAGGTCACCATAGTTCCTTCAGTGTTATTACTTGCTTTCAGAGAACTTTCCTTCACACATCTCTCAGATTTAGCAAATTTATTTCCATATTTAATAGCCATGAACAAGTATTCACTATCCTCATCATTTGAATAATCAGATTCATCATTAATGAACTTACTTTTTCCACCAGTCATATGGTTTGAGCATCCACTATCAATACTTCAGTAGTTCTTCTCCTCTCTAGCATGAAAAGCAATCACCATAGTTCCTTCAGTATTATTACTTGCTTTTAGAGCACTTTCCTTCACACATCTCTCAGATTTAGCAGAGTTATTTCCATATTTAATAGCCATGAACAAGCATTCACTATCCTCATCATCTACATAATCAGATTCATCATCAAATATACTGACATCTTCTCTAAAATAATAACTTTTCTTAATTTTTTTACCTAAATATTTTCTTTATTCTTGTCATTTAAAGCTCTATTTGGATATCTTGAAGCATAATGACCAATATTACCACAACTGAAACATTTGAAAGGTAGCTTACCTCTGTATTTACAAGTACCCTTTTTCAATTTCCTCACAATGTTTGCTTCAACATCATCAAGATCCTCCTAATTTGATTCTTCAATCTTTTTTGATTTTCCAGTCTAAAAATTAGTCTCAACTTTTGCATTGCTTGGACCAAATTCTCTCATTTCAAAAGAAGATAGAGCACCATACAACTAATCTCTAGAATATTTGCTTAAATATTGAACTTCCTCAATAGCATAAACTTTCTGACTATAAGATTTAAGTAGAGTTCTTAGCACCTTCTTTACCACTTCCTCTTCTTCAATATTTCCACCAAGGCCTCTAATGGAATTGACAACTTCGTCCATCTTCTACATGTATCTTGTAATATTTTCATCTTCAAACATCCTCAAGTTCTTAAATGTGATCTTTAAATTCTACATCTTAGCTTGATTGACCTTAATATATCCTTGATATATACTTTCCAACTTTTCCCAGATAGCTTCAACAAATTTCAAATGTGTAACTCTCATAAGTTCGGTGTTAGAAAGACAACTTAAAAGAGAATACCTTTCTTTACCATTATTCTCATAGGCTTTGATCTCATCATCAATACTCATACCATTAGTAGGCATATTATATCCAATCTCAATAGACTTCCATTCTCCAAATCCAAGAGATACCAAGAAACCTTCCATCCTTGTCTTCCAGAAGCCATAGTCTATTTCATCAAATAAAGGACCATCCCTCTTGTGCACCATCCTAAATCTACCTGAAGTGGTTAATATTTCTTCCAAGAAACTTTGCTCTGGTACCAATTGTTGAATGCACACAAGACAACTAATAGGGGGGGGTTAGAATCAGTTGTACATTAAAACATCCTAAACCCTCATAAGAACTCAAATCCACATCAACTTAATCAACCCTTAATCTTTTAGAATGATTTAGCATGAAAGAAAATAAAAAAAATTGAAACACATCAACACCATGCACAATTGAACACCAGATTTACATGGATAAACCAAGAAGGAAAAAACCATGGTGAGGATTAGCCCACAATATAATATAATTGCAACACCAAATACAAAAGGCTCACTTCCAAAGGGCTCACAACAAATGGATCATTACCAAATTACAAAAAAGAATAAAGAAGAATGTTACAATGAGAAATCCATCTCAATACAATAGAAAAGTCCACCACAACATCACCAACACATTCACGGTTCTTTTAAATATTGTAGGCACTTTTTGCTCACTGGTTCTAGTATTCTAACTCATTGAAGTTCTCATTGCACTTCAAAAATTCATACTTCAAACTTCTATAATTCACATCACACCCTTCACAACTAAATTCTCCATCAAATCATCACGTATTTATACCTTCTTCAACCTTGAAAACATTCTCCAAGATTGGATATGCACCTCAACCATGCAAATTTAAATTAGATCAGCACCAAAATATTCCTATGGTGGAAAGGAATGAAAGAAAACCACATCACACCTTAACTCGGACCTAAATCCATTCATGCATGCCACACCACGCTTCCACAATCACCGAAGAAAATCCACAATTAGTGTAAACACCCAAGGTTGGTCGAACCTTTGCTAACACCATTAACATTTAAGTACATGCTTCTTCAAATCCAAAGATGACTCATAGACCACACACCATGCTTGAACACAATCTATAATATTCTACAAACACCTTGAAATCCAAAAAATTCCTTTGCAACAACTTTCACCTAAAGAATGTACACACCTAGTACACTCAAACAACCTTCCATACTCTATTACTCAAGAAACCAACTTTTGAAGCACCAAACCATGAAAAAATTTGACAGTAGGTAGTTATGATCATTATCAACACACTTCCAAAATCACAAGACCAAAAATCAAACTACGAATAAATGCAGAGAAAAATCATTTATCCCAAACACCACTACAACATTTAGTTAACACACTGGTAAACACAACTCTGTCTGCACAATGATTCAAACCAAGAAATTCTAGATATAGAACCTTTGTACACTTCTAACCAACATATCTAAACCAAACAAGAAGATCTTCAATACAAAAGAAATGTAGATCCAAACTAGAATACTACTTTGTACACTAGACCACCTCTATAACACACTATTTCCTCTTTTATTCAAATTTTCTCAAAATAACTAAGAAACAAATCACCAGAAACACATATTCATCATCTCAATACTTCCTCATCATCACTAAACAAACAACATCCACAAATAGAAACTTATCAAAGCAACACCATAGGTTGACACTAGCAACACTTACTAATGACAACATAATGCAACTAATCAAAGCATCACCAATTGAAATTAATGACAACACCAAATATTAAAACTTGCAATAGAAAATTCCAATCACCCTTGTAATAACAATATTGATGAAAAGAGGGAAAACCATACAAAATACCTCATAAAATCCACATAAAATGTGACCCAAGCATGGTTTTTTGACAAAAGGAACCTACAAATTAAAATAAGACATGAGTATTGCACTTCTCCTTGAAATCCCTGGGAATGCATTTAAACTCATCCTTGTAGCTCCATGGCTCAAGATTGTGTAGTTAGGGGGAACGCCACAACATTTATGAGGTTGTAGAGAAGATAGGTGTAGGAGAAAGACATGTCATTTTTTCTGTGCTTTCCTTGCACCAAAGCTTCGGCCTTTCCTTTTTCTTTCCTTTTAAGTAGTTGGTTTGACTTTAACTTTTTCTTACTTGGCATTAAATTTCTATCTTAGCTTCCCATGCATTTAATTTACCTCTTTGACTTGTTGAGGGTTTCATGGGAATCAAGAACCATTGATTCTTGGTTCTTATGGAACATTTAATCACATTCTTCATGTATTTTCTTTTCACAAATCACCTCCCTTGTATTAGTTTATTTTTTGTATCCTATGAGGGGAGTGGGAACCTATCAAAGGTTTTTGGTTGCTATGGAACCTCCAACCATTAGTTTCTTCATTGGTTGTATTCCTTAGTTGGGTAGGTAGGTAGACACTAGGAAACATTTACCTCTCTCTTCACCCCATTTACCTTTTCCTTAGTTGTGGCAGACAAAATTAAAACACTCAACACAAGTAAATTAATGAAAAACTAGCATGAAAATCATATCAACATAAATTACATAGTAGAGAGGAGAACTCAAATAATGTTATGTATAAGTTGAATTGGCATTATCTAAACTCCCATTTAAATGATTCAGCTCTTCAAGCTCTAAGAAAAGGTTGAGACTGGTTATGAAGAATTGCAAGTTTATTGGAGAAAGTCAAGATATGGAAAAAAATAGAAAAGATGAAATCTCCATATTGTGAGAAGGTTTGTAGCAATACCACTATTTAGAATATCCTTATCCATGATGGCCTTACCCATTTCCTTAAAGATGTTAGCGGATATGATATAGTGTTATCTTATGAATTTTCCAATTCTTCAAAGAACACAACCATGTATGCGCACGATGTCTCTTTTAAGGTTATGGAGGAAATTCTTTTCAATAAAAAGGTTAAGCATAGAAGGTATGAAGCCCTAGAAGAATATCAAAAATTGGGATCATCAACACATCGATGCATTCCTTGGGTGGTGAGAGAAGGTATCATGACTTTAGAATGGCTTAAAAGACAAAGACTTACCCAAGCTACGATAGAAGGTGGCTAAAGTCCTTATGAGATACTTTATGCTTGAAGGAAAGTATAAGTGTATATATTCATATTATTTCCCTATGTTGAACCATCCAAGGCATAACAAGAAAATCAACTTTCACTTATTTTTATTTTATTCTTTTGAGGATTCTATTTTAAATCCTTCTTTTGGAAAATATAAATTGCCCCTATAATACAACCTCATTTACTATATCTATATATGAGCAAGAAAAATTCCCACCCCTTTGTTCATCACCAAGATTATCAACCATTCCCTAACTCAACCCAAAGAGAAGATTTTTTTTAGCTCATGGTATCCCCCTATTCCTAAGGGTGATATCATTGAATCTCATCCCCTTAGCATATCAAGGTTGTGGTCCTAGGAAAACCCAACCCTAACCTTGTGGTTAAAATATGTGTGCCCCCTACCAAGCTACAATTAGTTATGGTCTTCATTACTCCCATGTCCCCTATCCGCAAACCCCTATATATTAATAAGGGAAAATATAGTTTGGAGGAAGGCCTCTTTGTTAAGTCCCCTTCCAAACCCAACTCCCTATTAAGTTCACTATTATCAAGCACCTAAGATACATTCTCATGAAGGACCATCCTACCCCTATCCTAGAAACCTATCTAAGAAAGGAAGCATAATTAAAGACTTTAAGGATCCCCCACCCTACTATTCAAGAAGTAGATTGTTCTAACTATAAAATTATAAAACATCACATAGAAAATTAATAGGAAAGTATCAATCTTCACAATAATTTAATGAATGGTTTCATTCCCAAAACCATAACACCAAGCTAAGAATGTAAGATATGGAGATGGATATGTTCAACCAAGATAAGGAACAACTTAAACCTTAAATGGATGAAGACATGTGGTAGGAAATATAAAAAATTGCTACCACTTTCCAAAGTTGGGAGATCTTGGAGTTAAAGTTCCACACCCTATAGAATAATCATGAGGATTTGAATGATAATATATCCCATATTATCAATTTTCGCTATCAAACCATAAAAAAAAAGCTTCTAGTCTTTATGCTTACAAAATGAGCTACAAATATTCTAAAGGGAAACTAAACAGGAGGACTCAAGAAAGAGAAATAGGGTAGAGATCACAACTCAGAGAGGAAAAACCATTATTATTAAAGATGACTCCCTAGGGGTTTCTTTGATTGATCAAGTTAATTTTCTCACCAAATAATGGAAACTATTAGTGGAATTCAAAAAATAGCTAATAACAAATAGGTATTTTATTCTACTATGTTATTTTTGTTCCTCTATTTTTTGTATGTTCCCTTTTCTTATTTTTTTTACTAGTCTCATATCTCATGGTACTCACTTCATTTTCCTAATGGCTAGTATGTCTTTGTAAAAGGGTATAGGCCCTTTCAAAACCCATTTTTATCTATATCAAAAATATATAAGCATTAATCATATATAATCATAAATATTTAGAGACATTAGTAAATTGGAAGGTCCTCCACATGTAATATGAAAATAAATTTTACAATAACAACTTACTAGTTTACCTCTTGTTAAAAATATCGATATATTTAATGATATTCCACAACAATTCAAGACTAGTAATTTTTATGAATGTCATGAGACACATATGGGCAGACCATGGATAGGTGCATCACACTTAAACATGAAATTTAAGATCTTATTAACAAAAATATGATACACATCAAAGGTTTTTTTAGTGGCTATATATCACCATTTGAATATTTTGACATTTTTGATCCCCCATATCTAACTATTTTTAAGTTCTTCAAAAGTGTTTCATTTTCCAATTTCAAAAATTTCCCCAATCTAAAAAAATCTAGATATATATGTTAATTATCTATGATAGACACATAGTGTGCTATTATATATAACGATTGGAGCTCTAATGATCATAGTTTATAAGGGGTAATTTTTATTTTAAATATTCACTCTATTTCAAAAGCTTTGTTTAAAAGTTAAATATATTGATAATAAATTTAGAAATATAATTTAAAAACTATATATTAATTAGAAAATACAATCTTTATAAAAATTGTATATGGAAAAAAAATTGTTATCTATTGAAAAATCACCTATATCTTTATGCTTCTCTATAATGGATTCATTAACATTTCAATAAAAAAATTAAATTTTCATTTCTTAAAGTATATCATGATACACATAGAGGATATTGATGGTCATGAAAATAAATATTTTACACCTTACCATGATGAGAGTACTAAACTAAAATGAATGATGAGAATTCTTACAATGATAACTTGATAACATGTTTATTTGTTTTGATGGAAATTATAATAATCTACCTATCACATTTTATATAAATAAAAATGATGATAGTGGAGGAAAGATACACACATGAGTGCCCACTAAAGGATATTAAAATAAAGTGCATGAAATATATGTTACAATCTATGGAAATCAAATAATACATAATAATTGACATATTTATACACTACTTATGTTCATAGAGAAAGATATAATTATAAGGCATCTCTATCACCATCCTTGGTGTTGGAAAAATGAAGAAGAACATCTCATTTTGTTACTTTGTGTTGTAATTGATGTCATCATGATGTATGAGTTACACTTGCAAGATCAAGACTAAAGTTATCCTGGTATTCTAGTCTAGTATTTGAACCGATAATTTGCTTACTTCATATGGTATTTTGGTCCTCATTTGTTTGCTAGTAATTTTTGTTGTTGATAGTTTTGGAAAATGGTTTGTAGATGTTGGGAGCATGTACATTCAATATTTCACGTATCCAATTGTCTATATGGTTTATTGGTATTACATTGGTGTTTACATTTTGTGCTAATAGGTCTATCCCTGGGTGACCTAATGAATGTATCATGTAATGATAAAATATTTTTGTTATGTAGATATATGTGCAACCTATTTTAGCTCCTTCTCAACATAATGTAGCATGTTGGAGGTTTGAATTATCTTCTTGAAATATTTTGTGAATGCTTGAAGCCGACAATTGGTATTTTTTGGTAAATAAGAAGTGCATCTAATTAGACTGACCTAATTGATGCTTGTGGAGAGATCAGATATATATATTGGATAATCTTTTAAGTTTGTAGATGCGAATTTTGGTGTGGTGTGAATGTGAATAAGAGTGAATATGATGAATGCATTAAGTCGGCTTACTGAGCTACATCGAAACTAAATCTGCACTCTCTAGGTGTACTCCATCAGTTCATTTTTTTTTGTTGTAAGCCATTTTTGTTATTGTAATTTTATAGGTAGTGAGCCTTTGTTTCTAGATAGTGAGTCCTGGGAGTGAGCCAGTCATTTTCTAATATTTTATAACTGTTTATACTATATTGTGAGCTGACACTCACTGTGGTTTTTCCCATTTTGGGTTTTCCACGTAAAAATCTTGGTGTTCATGTGTTCTCTGATTTCATGTTTTGTTAATGCTTTTAATTTTCTTTGTTGTTGCATGCATTGGAATAATTGGATGGTATCTAATTAGAAAATTTAAGAAGATAATGATTCACCCCCTCCTCTCAGTATATTGGACATTTAACACTTGGATCATAGAACCCTTGAGAGCATTGACTTGAAAAATAAATATATGCTTGTCCCATTTAGATAGACCCACATCCTTTTTATTTCAATAAATTCATTAGTTAATCTCTTTCCTATACTTATCATAAATTTTATTTTCTTTCATATATTCTACAACTAATGTTATTCAACTTATCTTTCCACCTATTGAACAATTTATTATTTATCATTATAGGTAATAATGAGGGGACATCCACATCCTCCATCCATATTGATGAAACATATAAGTAAGTATATAACATGTATGCATCATTTAAACTTAATTTTTATACTTACATATCATGATCTATTTTTACATGTAAATTTTTACTCATAATTTTTATTTTCATTTTTTTGTTATTAATTTGTATGCACTCTTTCATAATACACACAACTCAAGGGGCTAGACTATCATTAATTTTTTTTTTAGAATAGTTTTCAAAGGTTGGAAATACATACTTGTCTTAGTTGCTCAAATTTTAGAAGTGCCTTATCTTTTATATCACTTTTATTTTTACTTTGGCCTAATGGTCATTTAAATTTCTATGCATATCAAAAGAGGGAAAATGTAGTGGAGAAAAGTGGATACTCTTAACCCTTTCTCCCACATGTTTTACACCACTTTTATGAATATTTTTGATGCATAGTCTTAACAAATATTGGGCACTTCTAGTGTATTTATTGACATAAAAACCATATCCAACATTTTATTATGTCATACTATTATTTTAGAGCATTGTTGATCCATTTCCTAAAGCATTTATCATCCTAGATAAAAAATGCTTGTAGTTCTATCCCTAGGAAAAAATCATGATCACAATCCCATCCCTTTGAAATTAAACTCAATTATTATTTTTTCTCTTGTTGAATCTTGTAGAATATTACAATTACCTATTAACCAATATGCCAAAGGTTATAAATTTTATGCTTGGGGATTACATTTAAATGCATCACCTTAGGTCATTATAATTGTCAAATAACATGGGAGAGTATCTAATTAAAAAAAACATTCACATATTTGTTACTAAAATTTGTAGGTTCAACTATCGACTACTCTATCTACTTTAGCAATTGAAACCTCTATTCATTTTATGTTCTTGTTGTTGTTGAAATAGTCTCGGAGCTCGCTTGACTACCAAGAAAGTGGATATCTATTCCTCACTATTATAGTAAGCCCCAATGGTACTTCTTAGCACCACCCAGTTCTTATTTACATGGCTATACACTAGAGAAAATTCTTTTGTCGATACCAACAGTCTATCTCTCCTCAAGATAGAATCATGCCACTTCGACTAGATCATGGTAGTGTGATTGTGTTCTAGGATCTTAAACTCTTAGTTCTTAGGCCTTTGACATCAAATCTCTTTATAGTTTTATATTTATGTATCTTGGTCATTGTGTCATAATAGTCAACATCCATTTTATGTTAATTTTAAGGAAATGCTTATTATATTTCATTTTATTTTCATCACATATAAAATTTATTTAATTCACTTTGATTAATTACACTTAACTCTTTAATTTATCTAGAATTTAAATTGTGAATGTGTTCTAGGATCTCAAACTCTTGATTCGTAAGCTTTTGACATCAAATTCTTAAGCCTTATGTATCTTGGTCATTGTGTCATAATAGTCAACATCCACTTTACATTAATTTAAAAGAAATGCTTATTTCATTTTATTTTGTTTTATTTAAAGAATTTATTTAATTAATTACCTTAATTTAACTAAAATTTATTCCATATGAAATGATAAATATTAAAAATTGGCATTTCCACATCTCATTATCTATGACAATTACTAAAGATCTTATTAATTCATATATAAAAAGGATTTTTTTTAAAATTAAATAGACCAAACAATCCATAAGACCAAGAGTTGCAGAAAAATACACTGACCATTAGTTGCTTATAGATTTTTCTCTGAATCTAGTGTCCTCCCTCACACATGTAATAATTTTTACTCTTCTATCATAAGATTTTCAAATTCCACGTTTTTGGTATTGATGTTAGGTTTATTTCACATTTTAACTTTGGTCAATTAGACCTGCCAACTACTATGGGTCTGTAAGCCCAGATGTACTCCCTTACGTGATGAGGATGACGTATTTGTTGAGGAATGTAGTGTGTAGAATTCTAAAGGAGAAAAGTACTAGCCAAAAACCAAAGTAGAGTTAATTTTCCCTACTTCTATCTGCAATTGTGTCAAAACCCTATAAATCTTTGTGAAAACCATAGTATTTTCCAAATTACTATCAAAATGTCATCTCCTAAAGCACAATCCTCTGGTTCCACCCATGATAAAAAGAGAGCCCTCCATGATGACCTTCTAGCCCAATTGTGTGGTTCAACTAATTATAGGTTCAAAAGTAAGATAATATTACCCGTTCTAGGAGTTGATAAGGTTTTGGTAGACAAGTAATATGAAATTGGAGATGTTGAAATGAAAATCTATGGATGGGATTTATTCAAGTATTTGTATAGGAAGAGAAATGACCCAGTACCAAGCTACAACTATTGGAACATAGATTTAGGAAAGTTGTTCATCCCAAATGTGTGCCTAAACATTGATATGCTCAAAGCAATAGAGGAAAACTATAATCAGAACATTATACTGGTGAGGACATACAAAGGGGTTGAAATGGAAAAATTAGATAGACAGTCAATCATTGATGTTTTCAACTTGAACCCTGGTGCTAATAAACCTATTAAATCTTGAAGCATTTAGAAATGAATATGAGAAAAATAAGAATACCTATAGGATAATGTTGTTACCAAGATTTTGGGTAAAGGAAAAGAAAAGAAACATGGTCAGACTCACCTCTACAAAGTAGGAGCCTTTTTGAATTGATTGTTTTGAATTCTATATTTTCAAAACTTATTATATTCTCTACCAGGTTCTAGGGTTTATCCCTTTGCAAAGGATGCCTATTTCTCTCATGTTTATGGTAGAAAATATTCAAAATTTGATGGTGAATGAAGAGTATGATTTTTCCACTTACATATCAGATGCCATTCACAAAGCATTTGTGGTCATCAAGGTAGGAGGAGGTGGTGTGAATTTTTGGCTTGTTGACATCAATGACAACACCAACTAAACAAAGCATCACCAATTGACATTAATGAAAACACAAGTAAAGGCTTGTTGACATCAATGAAAACACCAACTACTCATGTTTGCAACAATCTCACCCTTTGTCAATGATGGCAACACATGATGTGAAAAACCATCAACAACAACAAATAGCTCTAATCACTAATATACTACTCCATTATTATTTCTTTCTTTCTCAACTGATCCTTTTACATTACTCTCTCTCTCCTACTCTCTCTCTCTTACTCTCTCTCCCCCTTACTTAACTGATCCCTTTTTTTTACATATCTTTTTCTCCTTTACTTTTTCACATTACTCTCTCCCCCTTTGGTATCAATGGCAAAAGGAAAAATGTTTGCATCTCTTTCCCCCTCTGGCATACAACAAACTATCTCAACCATCAACCATTGTACAAATCCTCTAACACATCTAACAAAGGACAACACCAACCTTCACCAATACTTACTCCCCCTAACTGCAACAACCAACAAAACCACTACCTACTCCCCCTAAGAGGTAACCTCCAATATCAATCCAAAACAAAGAATGAGTCTTGAATTCCACTAGATTGATACATATCCTTATGCATCTAGTTCAACGAAGGAGGGGAAATAACCCATAACTTCTCCCGAATATACTCAAAAGTATCCTTAGGAAGAGCCTAAGTGAATATATCAGCAACCTAATCCTTTGTAGGCACATACTCAAGCTTCACTTCATTTGAGCTACAACCTTCTCTCTCAAAAAGTGATATTGGATTGAGATATGTTTTTTCCTTGAGTGCATCACCAAATTCTTTAAAATGTTAATAGAACTTGTATTATCACAAAAGATATAAATTGGGTCATCATATACCACTCTGATATCCTTCAAGGTTTTCCTCATCCATAACACCTATGTGCAACAAGATGTTGCAATGTATTCTACCTCTGCAGTAGATAAAGATATTGAGTCTTTCTTCTTGCGCAACCAAGACACCATTCTTCATCCAAGAAAGAATGCACCACCACTTTTACTTTTCTTGCCATCAACACAACCCACTCAATCAACTTCTGTATAAGCACTCAAAATTTTGTTTATCCTTTGGACACCACAAACCATGTTCTAGAGTTCCCTTCAAGTATATGAATATCCTCTTCACTCCAGTGCGACATGTGAATCTTTAGGATCTTCTTGAAATCTAACCAAAAGAAAAATTGCACGCATGATATCTAGTCTAGTACTAGTCAATTAGATATAACAGTCAGGTTTGTGCAGGATCATGATGGGATCAAAAGTGGCGATATGATGGGTATGTGTAGGGTATGTGGCCAACGACTTTTTTTCTACCCAAAATTGATGAAATGAAAAGGGTTTTTAAAGGAGATTCTTAGCTTTCCACCAATATAAGTCATGTTTTACTTTAAATTTAATAAATAATTATTATTCATTTTCTATTTGAATTACGACTAAAGTCCTAATTGATAGGCTAATTGAAAAACATATATAGCTTTCAAACAGTATCACATTTTTTGAATTTGAAACATGCATCACATTTTATGCTTCGCATACTATAGGATTAAAATAAAAATTGAATTTCATGAAGTTTTGGCCAAGTTAAGGTGGTCAGACATATGAGTTTCTATATTTTTTAAAAGTTGTGATAAAAACTTCATAATTAATTATTTACTTGGAAAAAAATTACAAAAAAAATGCATCACATCAGACATGAGTCCTATACTTATATCTAAAATATTATAAAAAAATATTATCATTTTATTGTGGTTAGGGTGGTCAGATAGACACCTACTTCTTTTTTTCCGAAATTTAAGTACTACTACATTGAATTTCAAATTTTCACCAAATAGATTTTTTTTTAAAAATAAACCTAGTAGTTTAGAAACTACATTCAAATTGCTATAGATTCTATTCTTACATATTTTTGAAATAATATAGATAACTTATTCAAATTTTTATGTCAAGTTCCCTAACGCTGATTTTTCTAAATTTTTTGCCACTTAAGGGCCTATTTTTTCCATGATGATCTCTCACATACCCAGTCCTCCAATCATTCATCTATATTTACTCTAATAAACCTTAGGAGATTCATCATTCTTGCTTAGCTTGCAACAAATAACCATAGGAGTACATATCAGTTTAGAATCTTCCATTCCAAACTTCTTCAACATTTCTTTAACATACTTAGATTGTGAAATGAATATACCTTTCTCTATCTGATTGATTTGCATCCTCTATCTGATTGATTTGCATCCTAAGGAAGAAATTCATCTCCCCAAACATAGAAATCTCAAACTCTTTATGCATCTATTCTACAAATTTCTTGCACATAGCTTCATTTCCTCCAAAGATTATATCATCAACATACACAACCACAATCAATATTTGACCTTCTTCAACTTTTAAATAAAAATTACTATTTGCAATACCTTTACCAAAACCTTGTTGTATCAAGTACTTATCTAACTTTTCATACTAAGCTCTAAGAGCTTGCTTAAATCCATATAGTGCCTTCTTCAATCTACAGACCATATTCGGTTTGTTTTATAAATGAAATACTTCTCATTGTTCAATGTATACCTCTTCTTCCAAGTAAACATTGATGAAAGTAGACTTCACATCCATCTGATAAACCTTGAAATCTTTATGTGTTGCAAAATTTCCAAAAAGATTATGATAGATTCCATTCATTCCACTGGAGAAAATGTCTCCTAAAAATCTATTTCTTCAACTTGTGAGTAGCCCTGACACATAAGCATTTCCTTGTTTCTTACTACTTATCCATTCTTATTTAGTTTGTTCCAAAATACTTATTTCCAATCACATTCTTGTTTGTTGGTCTTGGGAAAAGTTCCCAAGTTTGGTTATTTTCAATCTACATTAGTTCTTCTTCCATAACCTTGATCCAATACTCATCCTTGCATGCTTCAATCACTGTTTTTGGTTCAACTTTGGAAAGTAAACATAGATTTACCTATTCTTCAACCATAACATCTTCTCTTCTTGTCAAGACACCTTTTCTTTTGTCACCAATGATTTGTTCTTCAGAATGATTCTTCTGCACATACTTAGGATTCTTAGTGATCTTTTCCAAAGCTTATTTCTTTTCAATCTAGAATTCCTTTCCCTTACCTTCATCTCTATCATTTTCTCCGCAAGAGAACTCATATGATTCTTATCCATCTATCACCAGAGAATTCTTCTATAAGTCTTCATCCACCTTGACATTTGCACTTTCAATAATCTTCTTCATCCTCTTGTTATAACACTAGTGAACTTTGATTCTTGTAGATTATCCAAGGAAGATAACTTCATCAGATATTGTATCAAATGTTCCTAAGTTCTCTTCATCTCTTTTGAAATATAGCACTTTCTTCCAAACACTTTAAAGTATTTGACAGTAGGAATCCTTCCATACTACAAATTATAAGGATTATTTGCACAATTTTATCTTGCTTAAACTCTGTTAATAATTTAGAAAGCAATATGAATTACTTCTCTCTAGTAGACATCTGATAGGTTTTCCTCCTTCAACATCATTTTTGTAGATTCTTGAATAATCCTATTCTTTCTTTCAATGACTCTATTCTACTGAGGAGTCCTAGGGGTAGATAAATTCCTTTTTATCCCATAAGTCACAAAAATTGTTCAACTATTGGAGGTGAACTATCCACCTCTTTCAAACCTCAACCATTTGTTTTTCATATCCATTTCATTCTCAACCATAACTTTGAATTCTTTAAAGTTATCTATAGCTTTTGATTTTTCTTTGAGAAAAGTGACCCATTTCATTCTAGAATAATCATCAACCAATAGCATGAAATACCCATCACCTTGAAAAATCCTTACTCTAGTAGGACCACAAAGGTCTATATGCACCAGCTCCAATAGTCGGGTAGTAGATTATTCCTTGACTTTCAAACTTCTTCTTGCTTGCTTCCGAATTTGGCATTCCTTATAGAAAACAATGACAGCGTTTACGATCTTTGGTAGATCTCTCATAGCTTGAACTGAATAGATCCTCACTAAGTTATCAAAATTAATGTGACACATCCTTCTATGCCATAACCAACTTTCATTAATCTGAGTCATAAAGCAATGACCATCAACTCCTTTAAGGTGATAAATATTTCCATATGTCCTTCCAGCAACAACCATAGTTTCAGATCCTTTTTCTAATCTCACATCCATCTTCTTGAAACATAAGATTATATCCTTTTCTACACATTTTTCCAACACTCAAGAGGTTATATATCAAAACCTTAATGTAAAGAACATCATGTATATTATGCTTGCCATCAAAACTAATTGAACCTTTTCCACATATCTTAGCAGATGTATCATCACCAAACTTTACTAGACCTCCATAGTGAATTTCTCAAGTTTAACAAACTTAATTTTTCCACCAATCATATGGTTTGAGCATCCACTATCAATAATTCAGTAGTTCTTCTCCTCTCTAGCATGAAAAGTGATCACCATAGTTCCTTCAGTGTTATTACTTTCTTCTAGAGAACTTTCCTTCACACATCTCTCAGAGAACTTAGAAGAATTATTTCCATATTTAATAGCCATGAACAAGCATTCACTATCCTCATCATCTACATAATTAGATTCATCATCAGATATACTGGCATCTTCTCTAAAATAATAACTTTTCTTAATTTCTTTTACCTTTTCTTTTTTTATTCTTGTCATTTAAAGCTCTGTTTGGAAAGCTTGGAGCATAATGACCAATCTTACCACAACTAAAACATTTGAAAGGTAACTTACCTCTATATTTACAAGTACCCTTTTTCATTTTCCTCACAACATTTGCTTCAACATCATCAAGATCCTCCTAATTTGATTCTTCAATCTTTTTTTATTTGCAAACCTAAAAAGTAGCCTCAAATTTTGCATTGTTTGGACCAAATTCTCTCATTTCAAAAGCAGATATAGCACCATACAACTGATCTCTAGAATATTTGCTTAAATCTTGAACTTCCTCAATAGCATAAAATTTATGACTATAAGATTTAAGCAGAGTTCTTAGTTCCTTCTTTACCACTTCCTCTTCAAGATTTTCACCAAGGCCTCTAATGGAATTGACAAATTTTTCCACCTTCTACATGTACAGCTTGTAATATTTTCATCTTCAAACATCCTCAAGTTCTTAAATATGATTTTTAAATTCTACAACTTAGCTTGCTTGACCTTAACATCTCCTTGATATATACTTTCCAACTTTTCCCAAATAACTTTAGCAGATTTCAAATGCGTAACTCTCATAAGTTTAGTGCTGGAAAGACCACTTAAAAGAGCATACCTTGTTTTACCATTATTCTCATAGGCTTTGATTTCATCATCAATACTCATACGACCAGTAGGCATAGTATGTCCAATCTCAATAGACTTCCATACTCCAAATCCAAGAGATACAAAGAAACCTTCCATCCTCATCTTCCAAAAGCCACAGTCTATTCCATCAAATAAAGGAGCATCCCTCTTGTGCACCATCCTAGATCTACCTCAAACCATTAAGATTTCTTCTAAGGAACTTTGCTTTGGTACCAATTGTTGAATGCACACAGGACAACTGAGAGGGGGGGTTGAATCAGTTGTATATTTAAACATCCTAAACCCTCATAAGCATTCAAATCCACATCAACTTAATTAAACCTTAATATTTTAGAATGATTTAGCATGAAAGAAAATAACGTAAATTGAAACACATCAACACCATGCACAATTGAACACTGGATTTACATTGAAAACCCAAGAAGGAAAAAACCACAATGAGGATTAGCTCACAATATAAAGTAATTGGAACACCAAATACAAAAGGCTCATTTTTGGAGGGCTCATAGCTAATGGCTCACTACTAGATTACAAAAAAAGAATAAAGAAGAATGTTACAGTGAGAAATCCATCTCAATACAACAAAAAAGTTCACCACAACATCACCAACACATTCACAGTTCTTCTAAAGATTGTAGACACTTTCTGCTCACTACTTCCAGTATTCTAACTCATTGAAGTTTACACTGCACTTCAAAAATTCACACTTCAAACTTCTATAATTTGCATCACACCCTTCACAACTGAATTTTCCATCAAATCATCACTCATTTATACCTTCTTCAACCTTGAAAACATTCTCCAAGGTTGGTTATGCACCTCAACCATGTAAATTTAAATTAGGTCAGCACCAAAATATTCCTATGGTAGAAAGGAATGAAAGAAAACCACATCACACCTTAACTCAAACCTAAATTCATTCATACATGCCACACCACACTACCACAATCACCAAAGAAAATCCACAATTAGTGTAAACACCCAAGGTTGGTCGAACCATTGTTAACACCATTTAAAACATTTAAGTACATCCTTCTTCAAATCCAAAGGCAAATCATAGACAACACACCATACTTGAACACAATCTAGAATATTCCACAAACACCTTAAATCCAACAAATTTCTTTCCAACAACTTTCCCCTAAAGAATGTACACACCCAGTACACTCAAACAACCTTCCATACTCTGTTACTCAAGAAACCAACTTTCAAAGCACCAAACCATGAACAATTTTGGTTGTAGGTAGTTATGATCATTATTAATACACTTCCAATATCACAAGACCAAAAACCAAACTACTAAGAAATGCAAAGCAAAATAATTTCTCCCAAACACCACTACAACATTCAATTCACACACTAGCAAACACAACTCTCTTTGCACAATGATTCAAACCAAGAAATTCTAGATATAGAACCTCTGTACACTTCTGACCAACATATCTAAACCACACAAGTAGATATTCAATACAAAATAAATGCAAATCCAAACTAGAACACTACTCTATACACTAGACCATCTCTACAACACAATTTGTTTCCTCTTTTATTCAAATTTTCTCAAAATAACTTGGAAACAAGGCACCAAACACACATACTCATCATCTTCAATAATTCCTCATCATCATTAAACCAACAACATCCACAAATAGATGTTTATCATTTAACACCAGAGGTTGACACCAATAACACTTACTAATGACAACATGATGCAACTAATCAAAGCATCACCAATTGAAATTAATAACAAAAACATAGGCTTGTCAACATCAATGACAACACCAACTATTCATACTTGTAATAAAAAATTCCAAACACCCCTTGTAGTAGCAACATTGATGAAAAGAGGGAAAACCATACAAAATCCCTCATAAAATCCACATAAAATGTGACCCGGGCATGGTTATTTGACAAAAAAGGACCTACAAATGAAAAGTGTTCTTATATGGAGCCTAATCAGACTTGGAGGTTAAATTTTCCCCTTTTATCGGTGCAGTTTCCCCCCAAATTATTTAACGGGGGTTTCGGGGCAACGCCCCCAAGTCAAGGTCAAGGGGCAGCGCCCCTTGTGGGGTTAGGATTTCCATTGATATTGTATTGTAGCATTTGTAGTAGTATTGAGTTGCAAGGATTATGGGTTGTCATCGGTTCAATTTGTTGGATAATAATATTGGACTCCCTGTTGGTGGATGTAGCCCGAGTTTGGGTGAACCACGTAAAAGATTGTCTCTTGTTGTTATTATTTTTGTGTTTTTCATTCCTCTATTTAATCTTTATTTGCATTTAATTGATATTTTCTGCATGCAATTCCTAACAAAAAGAAGACATGAGCATTACACTTCTCCTTAAAATCCTTGGGAATGCATTTAAACTCATCCTTGTATCTCCATGGCTCAATATTGTGTAGTTAGGGGGGACATCACATTTATGAGGTCATAGGGAAGATAGGTGTAGGAGAAAGACATGTCATTTTTTATATGCTTTCCTTGCACTAACGCTTCAGCCTTTCCTTTTTCTTACCTTTGAAGTAGTTGCTTTGACTTTACCTTTTTCTTACTTGGCATTACATTTCTATCTTAGCTTCCCATGCATTTTATTTACCTCTTTGACTTGTCAGGGGTTCCATTTCTTGGTTCTTATGGAACATTTAATCACATTCTTCATGTATTTTCTTTTCACAAATCAACTCCATTGTCTTAGTTTATTTTTTGTATCCTATGAGGGGAGTGAGAACCTATCAAAGGTTTTTGGTTGCTATAGAACCTCCAGCCATTAATTTCTTCATTGGGTGTATTCCTTAGTTGGGTAGGTAGGTAGACACTAGGAAACATTTACCTCTCTCTCTTCACCCCATTTACCTTTTCCTTAGTTGTGGCGGACAAAATTAAAACACTTAGCACAAGTAGATTAACTGAAAACTAGCATGAAAATCGAATATCAACATAAATTGCATAGTAGAGAGGAGAACTCTAATCATGTTATGTACAAGTTGAATTGGCAATATATCTAAACTTCCATTTAAATGATTCAACTCTTCAAGCTCTAAGAAAAGGTTGAGAGTGGTTATGAAGAATTGCAAGTCTATTGGGGAAAGTCAAGACATGGAAAAAAAAATATTAAGGATGGAATCTTCATCTTGTGAGAAGGTTTGTAGCAACACTGGTCACTATTTAGAATATCCTTAACCATGGTGGTCTTACCCAATTCCTTAAAGATATTAGTAGATATTATATAGTGTTATCTTATGAATTTTCTAATTCTTCAAAGATCACAACCATGTATGTGCATGATGTCTCTTTTAAGGTTATGGAGTAAATTATCTTCAATAAAAAGGTTAAGCATGGAAGGGATGAAGCTCTAGAAGAATATAAAAAATTGGGATCATCAACACATCGATGCATTCCTTGGGTGGTGAGAGAAGGTCTCAAGAATTTAGAATGGATTAAAAGATAAAGACTTACCAAAGCTATGATAGAAGGTGGCTAAAGTGGTTATGATATACTTTACTCTTGAAGGAAAGTATAAATGTATATATTCATATTATTTTCCTATGTTGAACCATCCAAGGCATAACAAAAAAATCAACTTTCACTTTTTTTTATTTTTTTCTTTTGAGGATTCTATTTTAAATCTTTTTTTTGGAAAATCTAAATTTCCCCTACAATACAAACTCATTTACTATATCTATATATGAGCAAGAAAAATCCCCACCACTTTGTTCATCACCAAGATTATCAACCATTCCCTAACTCAACCAAAGAGAAGATTTTTTTTAGCTCATGTTATCCCCCTATTCCTAAGGGTGATATCATCAATTCTCATCCCCTTAACATGCCAAGGTTGTGTTCCTAGAAAAACCCAACCCTAACCTTGTGGTTAAAATCTATGTGACCCCCACCAAGATACATTTAGTTATGGTCTACATTACTCCCATGTCCCCTATCCGCAAACCCCTATATATTAATAAGGGGAAATATAGTTTGGAGAAAGGCCCCTTTGTTAAGTCCCCTTTTGACCCCAACCCCCTATTAAGCTCACTATTACCAAGCACCTAAGATACATCCTCATGAAGGTTCATCCTACCCCTATCATAAAAACCTATCTAATAAAGGAAGCATAATTAAAGACTTTAAGGATCCCCCGCCCTACTATTCAAGAAGCAGATTATTATAACTATAAAATTATAAAATGTATCACATAGAAAATTAATAGGAAAGTATCAATCTTCACAATAATATAATGAATGGTTTCATGCCCAAAACCATAACACCAATTTAAGAATGTAAGATATGGAGATGGATATGGGTATGTGCAGGATCATGATGGGCCAAAAAGTGGCGATATGATGGGTATGTGTAGGCCATGTGGTTGATGACTTTTTTGTAACCCAAAATTGATGAAATGAAAAGGGTTTTTAGAGGCTATTCTCAGTTTTCCACCAATATAAATTATACTTTACTTTAAATTTAATAAATTATTATTATTCATTTTCTATTTGAATTACAACTAAAGTCCTGATTGATAGGCTGATTGAAAAACATCTATAGATTTCAAATGGTATCACATTTTTTGAATCCAAAACATGCATCACATTCTATGCTTCGCATACTATAGGATTGAAAAAAAAGAGTTGAATTTCATGAAGTTTTGACCAAGTTAAGGTGGTTAGACATATGAGTTTTTATATTTTTAAAAAGTTTAATAAAAATTCATAATTAATTATTTACTTGGAAAAAAATTACAAAAAAATATGCATCACATCGGGACATGAGACCTCTACTTATATCTAAAATCTTATAAAAAAAATTTATCATAAATTATTGTGGTTAGGGTGGTCAGACAAACACCTACTTCTTATTTTTCCCCTGAAGTTTAAGTACTACTACATTGAAATTTCAAATTTTCACCAAATAGATTTTTATTTTTTTAAATAAACCTAGTAGTTTAGAAACTAAATTCAATTTGCTACAGATCCTATTCTTACATATTTTTTAAATAATATAGATAACTTATTCAAATTTTTATGTCAAGTTTCCTAACTCTGATTTTTTTGAATTTTTTTCCACTTAAGGGCCTATTTTTTCCATGATGATCCTACACATACCTATATGTTCAACCAAGATAAGGAACAACTTAAACCTTAAATGGATGAAGACATATGGTAGAAAATTAAAAAAAAATGCTACCACTTTCCAAAGTTGGGAGATCTTGGAGTTGAAGTTCCACACCCTAAAGAATAATCATGAGGATTCGAATGAGAATATATCCCATATTATCAATTTTAGCTATCAAACCATAAAAAAAAGATTCTAGTCTTTATGCTTACAAAATGAGCTACAAATATTTTAAGGGGAAACTATACATGAGGACTCAAGAAAGATAAATAGGGTGGAGATCACAACTCAAAGAGGAAAAACCATTGTTATTAAAGCTAACTCCCTAGGGGTTTCTTTGATTGATCAAGTTAATTTTCTCACCAAATAATGGAAACTATTAGTGGGATTAAAAAAACTAGCTAATAAAAATTAGGTATTTTCTTCTATGTTATTGTTGTTCCTCTATTTTTTGTATGTTCCTATATTACTTTTTTTTTTTTACTAGTCTTATATCTCATGGTACTCACTTCATTTTCTTAATGCTAGTATGTCTTTATAAAAGGGTACAGCCCCTTTCAAAACCCATTTTTATCTATATCAAAATATATAAGCATTAATCATATATAATCATAAATATTTAGAGATGTCAATAAATTGGAAGATCCTCCACATGTAATATGAAAATAAATTTTACAATAACAACTTACTAGTTTACCTCTTGTTAAAAATATCAATATATCTAATGATATCCCACAACAATTCAAGGCTAGTAATTTTTATAAATGTCATGAGACACATGTGGGCATACCATGGATAGGTGCATCACACTTAAACATGAAATTTAAGATCTTATTAACAAAAATATGATACACATCAAAGGTTTTTTTAGTGGCTATATATCACCATTTGAATATTTTGACATTTTTGATCCCCATATTTGAGTATTTTTAAGTTCTTCAAAAGTGTTTCATTTTCCAATATTTCAAAAATTTCCCTCAATCTAAAAAAATCTAGATATATATTTTAATTATCTATGATAGACACAAACTGTGCTATTATATATAATGATTGGAGCTCTAATGATTCTAGTTTATTAGGGGTAATTTTTATTTTAAATATTCACTCTATTTCAAAAGTTTTGTTTAAAACTTAAATATATTGATAATAAATTTAGAAATATAATTTAAAATTATATATTAATTAGAATATACAATCTCTGTAAAAAATGGTATATGGAAAAAAAATTGTTATCTATTGAAAAAATGACCTATATCTTTACGCTTCTCTATAATGGATTCATTAGCATTTCAATAAACAAATTAAATTTTTATTTCTTAAAGTATATCATGATACACATAGAGGATATTGATGGTCATGAAAATAAATATTTTATATCTTACCATGATGAGTGTACTAAAATAAGATCTTCATGAGAATGGTGTTGTGCGTGCCGCATGAAGCTAGGGCCTACGTGCCCTAGCTTTTCCCTGCTCTGCACTGCGTGGGCTCGACGGCGGTGGTGTGTGCTCGGGGGGGTGGGGGGGTTTTGCTGGTGTTTAGGGTGCGTAGGTTAGCTGGGGTGCGGCCTTTGTCTTGCTCTTTGGTGGTCTCTGTTTCTTGTTTTCTGCTCTGCATTTTTCTTGTGGGTAGGGCATTCGGATCTGAGGCTGTGGGCCTCTTGTCTCGCCTCTCGCTCTCTATTTTTTGGTGTGGATCGTGCCTTTTGGTCCATGGAGAATCAGGGCTTTTCCCTGTCTCAGGCTTCTCATGGGGGTTTGGAGATGGTGGAGCCATTTTCTTCGTTGCATGCTGGTGTTACGGATCAGCTGGGTAAACCCCAATCTGGGGATGGGGTTTCTTCTTCACAAGGAAGGTTACGAATTAAAAAAGTAAATGGATGTCTGGAGAGATCCGAGGATCGTCCAATTTTGGTCATTCAACCTGAGCAAGTTTCAGAAGATGTTGATTATTGGTGTAATCATGCACTAATTTGCAAATTTTTGGGCCTTCGTCTATCTCTACCCGTGTTGGATTCCTGGGCACGTCGGGTTTGGAACCCTGAAGGTGACATGGAGATTATTTTGGCAGCTAATAACTACTTTATGGTTATCTTTTCGAGCATGTCGGATAGGAATAGGGCTTTCGAAGGTGGCCCTTATTTCTTTAACCAGGTTGGGCTATTCATCAAGCCTTGGCACGTGGGCTTCAACTCCGCTGAAGAGATCCCCTCGCGAGTTCCTGTGTGGGTCCGTTTGCCGAGGCTTCCGTTGGAATTCTGGAGGGAGGATATTCTCCACTCGATCTCTCTTCTTCTTGGAATACCTGTGGGATCTGCTTCACAAACTCAAGATCGTAAGGTAATTTCTTTTGCTCGCATTTGCGTTGAAGTTGATTTGAATAATCCATTACCAGACTCTATGGAAATTCGCTTGGGTTCCTCTTCTTGGATCCAACAGCTGGATTATGAGACCCTACCTTTTAGATGGAGAATTTGTCATGAATATGGTCATTTACACCGCAAATGCCCTAGATTTAAATCCCCCCTTGGCTGCCTCTGGGCCTCCTAGGGGGGACAAGGGAAAGGATCTGATGTCTAATGAATCTGGGGATAATGAGGGTTTTATTCCAGCTAAGTCCCATAACAAAGGCAAGGGCAAGAAGCGAACTTGGCTAGATAGACAGAATGAAGGTACTTTTAACAAGTTTGATATTCTTGATGATCTGGTCCAGGAGGAAGGTATTCCCGCTGAACTCTCTGTTGGGGCTAAGGAGTTGCATGAAGTTCCGGATGAGAATGCAAGGAAAGAGGATCAGATTTTATCTCCAGAGGTCCACCAAGTAGATCAGATGGCTATGGATCTGCCTTCTCAAGCTCAGGATTTCAGGGTTCTCCAAGGGCCACAGATTCCGAAGGGCCCGGTAGTAGTGGCCCATGATCCCCCTACTCCTAAGGGGGCCTCAGATTCTGTAAAGGGTAACAAAGCTCCTCCGGTTTTAGGTTTACATCAGAAAGCCTTTAAGAAGGGGCCTCTTGATAAACCGTCAAAGAGTGGAAGGAAAACTGATCAAGAGAAGGTTAAGATGATGGGTGATACTTTGGTTGAGTCTGGGTCTGTGAAACCCATTGATTCCCATTTTTCCCACCCTCATAAATGATTGTTTTATCTTGGAATGTAAGGGGGTTGAACAGCATCCCTAGACAAAAGGCTGTTCGTAGATTAATTGAATTGCAGTCACCTGATGTGGTTTTCATTCAGGAAACCAAGCTTACTGTTGATGGTTTGGCGAATTGTGCTTCGCGTATCTGGCCCCAAGGCAATTGGCAGGGGGTGGGTGCTCTGAATAATGCAGGGGGGGTGGCTTGCTTCTGGAACCCAAGGAAAGTCTCCCCCTTATGGTGGATGTCTAGCCGGTCTTCCATTTCTCTGGTTGCCTCTTGCTTCGCGACTGGAGAGAGATGTCTTTTATCCAATATTTATGCTCCAACTGATCTATCAGGTAAGTCAAATCTCTGGGCCCACATTCAATTCATCCGTGCCTTGGACCCATTTCTTCCATGGATTATGGCTGGTGATTTTAATGCTGTTACTTGCTTGGATGAAAAACGGGGTGGTTTAGCCAGGCTGGACCCTTCTGCAAATTTACTTAGGGATATGATTGGGTCCTTGAACCTCATTGATGTGAAGCCAACCAATGGTATCTTTACATGGAATAATAGGAGATGTGGTGCTGAGGCTATCTCAGAGAGGCTTGATAGATTTCTTGTCTCCTGCTATTGGTTGAATAGTAGGTTGATTACCAGTTCAAAATTCTTGATTGGAGGGGCTCGGATCATTGGCCTATCAAGCTCTCAGTCACTGTCTATGGTGTCACCAAGAATCCCTCTTTCAAATTTCAGTTGATGTGGTTAAGAGATCAGTCGTTGCATGATCTTATGTGGGATTGGTGGCAGGAGGGGATGCCTTCCCATGGGACAGCCATGTTTACTTTTAGTAAGAGGCTCCAACATGTGAAGTTCAGGCTCAAGAGATGGAATAAACAGCATTTTGGGAACCTTCAAGCTCAGAAGTTGGATGCCCAGTCCAAATTGGATTCTATCACTCGTCAGATTCGGGATCAGGGGTTGACCTCTGCCCTTAGTATGGCTGAGTCCTTGGCCCTGAAGAGTTTAGAAGAGTGGGAACTCCGGGAAGAGATCTTCTGGAAGCAGAAATCTCGTATTGATTGGCTTCAGGAGGGGGATAGGAACACTGCATTCTTTCATAATTCAGTTAAGGCTCGAAGACATGGAAATTCTATCTCCTCTCTTGTTTCGCAGGATGGGGCTCAACTCTTGTCCTATGCTGATATTTCCAGGGAGGCAGTCAATTATTTTTCAAACCTCTTTGCTAGGGAGAATCTTGTTGCTTGGGCTGAGGAGCAGGCCATCATGGATTGTATTCCCCACCTAGTCTCTACTGAGATGAATGGGACTCTCTTATGTCCTATCTTGTTACCTGAGTTGGAGAAAGTGGTTTTTAATATGAAAAAAGGTAAGGCCCCTAGTCCGGATGGGTTTTCGATTGAGTTTTTTCAAGAGTTCTGGGAAATTATAAAGTTTGATCTCCTGGAGGTGGTTCAGGAATCACTTAGGAACAAACAAATGCTCAAGTCTATGAATTCTACCTTCTTGGCCCTCATACCTAAGTTGGAAGGAGCTGACCGGTTAGCTCAATTCAGGCCTATTGCGTTATGTAACGTTGTTTACAAGATCATCACCAAACTAATTGCTGAGAGACTCAAACCACTCCTTAGTTCTTTGATCTCGGCTGAGCAGGGTGGTTTTGTTGAAGGGAGACAAATTCTGGATGGTGTTGTGATAGCCATGGAAGCTATCCATTCTATGGCTAACTCTAAGGAGAGGGCTATGTTTATTAAGCTTGACATGTCTAAAGCTTATGATCGGGTGAGCTAGGAGTTCTTACAGACAACTCTCCTGGCTTTTGGCTTTGCTGAGGAATGGGTGAACTGGGTTCTGAGTTGTGTGACCTCTGCCTCATTCTCTGTTCTCATTAATGGCGAACCTTCAGATTTGTTCAGTGCTTCTCAGGGACTTCGGCAAGGGGATCCTTTATCCCCCTACTTATTCATTATCATGGCAGAGGGTCTTGGAAGATTTATTAAATCTCAGGTGAGACAGGGTCTTATCCATGGTTGGAGCTGGAACAACCTTCTCCCTCCCTACTCTCATCTCCAGTTTGTGGATGATACTGGGCTAATGGGCTTGGCTAGAATTAGTGAGGCGGTGAACTTCAGGCGTGCCTTAGATATCTATCTGAAGGCGTCTGGTCAGTGTATTAATGATGATAAATCTTCCATTTACTTTTTTAATACTCCTCGGCTTATTCAGAGCAGGATTGCTAGGATCCTTAGATTTTAGATCGGTTCTCTTCCCTTGATGTACCTAGGGATCCCTTTGGCTTTGGGAGGACAGCGAAGAGATTATTGGCAAGAAATTTTGGATAAATTTCGAAGTAGGGTGAGCCATTGGACTTACAGATGGCTTTCTTCTGCTGGGAGAGTGATTCTTCTTAAGACTGTAGTGCAGTCTCTCCCCATTTATAGGTGTTGTGTGCAAGTTCCCCCGTTCACCTTTGTGCGGGAATTTGATGCTTTGTCTCGGCAATTTCTCTGGTCTGGCAACCTTCTTTCCTCAAAATGGAGCTTGGTCAAGTGGGAGTCTGTTTGCAGGCCGAAGCATGCTGGGGGCCTTGGTCTTAGGTCTATGGCTCTTGCTGTCACTGCCTTGGCTGCCAAGCTATACTGGAGGTGGTGTAACAATCAAGATCAGGATTGGGCTAAGATTCTAACCCACAAGTATCTGCCTGGTGCTGATTGCCTCGATGT